>CM053031.1:154781184-155056184 GCA_028564925.1 Lithobates sylvaticus
CAGGCAGCACCATGGAGGGGGGACACAGGCAGCACCATGGAGGGGGGACACAGGCAGCACCATGGAGGAGGGACACAGGCAGCACCATGGGGGGGGGGGACACAGGCAGCACCATGGGGGGACCCAGGCTGCACATGGGGGGGGGGGCACAGGCTGCGCATGGGGGGGGGGACACAGGCTGCATTGGCAGGCATGGATAAAGTTGTTAATATTTTTATAACTTAATTGCATAAAACATTAAAGTGTCATTTAATGAGATCATTTATGAGGGCGGGTTTAGGGGCAGGGCAGGGTAGGGGTTGGGCGGAGCAACTGGTGGTGAGTAACCCTTGAGGCCTGGCTAGTAACTCAGGACTTGAAATTTTGAGCCCTGTATATATATATATAATATATATCTACCCAAATGAATTTTTTGTCCTTTTTTTTCATACAAATAGAGCTTTCTTTTGGTGGTATTTGATCACCTCTGGGTTTTTTTTTTTTTTTTTTGCGCTATAAATGAAAAAAGACAGAAAATTTTGAATAAAAAAAAAATTTTCTTAGTTTCTGTGATAAAATTTAGCAAATTATCATTTTTCTTCATAAATTTTGTCCACAATTTATACTGCTACATATCTTTGGTAAAAATAGTGGATATTATTTGGTCTGTGTGAAAGTTATAGTCTACAAGCTGTGGTGCAAATCTCATTTATTGCGACCCGAACAAGCCAGGAAAGTACAAATACCCCCAAATGACCCCTTTTTTGAAAGTAGACATTCCAAGGTATTTAGTAAGATGCATGGTGAGGTTTTTGATGTTGTCATTTTTTCCCACAATTCTTTGCAAAATTAAGATTTTTTTTTATTTCTTTTCCACAAAATTGTCATTGTAATAGGTTATTTCTCTCACATGGCATGTGTATACCACAAATGATGTCCCAAAATACATTCTGCTACTCCTCCCGAGTATGGCGATACTACATGTGTGGGACTTTTTCACAGCGTAGCCACATAGAGAGGCCCAACATGCAGGGAGCACCATCAGGTGTTCTAGGAGAATAAATTACACATCTAGCTTGTTGACTATCTATTACACTTTTGAAGGCCCTGGAGGACCAGGGCAATGACACTGATGTGGGACAGATGGCACTAATACGCGGCACTGATGACACGTGACACTGATGTGGCACTGATAACAGATGGCACTAATATGTGGCACTGATGACAGATGGCACTAATACGTGGCACTGATGACACATACCACTGCTGTGGCACTGATGGCAGATGGCACTGGTATGTGGCACTGATGACACGTGACACTGATAACAGATGGCACGTGACACTGACAGGTGGCACTGATGACAGATGGCACTGATAGGTGGCACTGGGGACAGATGGCACTAATAAAATCATATCTAATACAGTGTGTACAGTTTCTACAACACTCCTGGTGGTGTACACAGTACACAGTACAGTGCAGCCACAGTACAGTTGCTAATACAGTGCAGGCGGTGTACACAGTATCTAATACAGTGTGTACAGTTTCTAAAAAAACACCAGGCAGTGTACACAGTATCTAATACAGTGTAGTGTGGTGTTGAAAAACAAAAAATACATCATGTCTGAAAGGCCACCAATGAGAGGCAGATGCTCACAGGCCACTAAAAGAGGGCAAGCAGCCTCTGTGTCTACAGTCAACAGTAGTGGTCGTGGACATGGTGTATCCTCTGCAGGTGGCCGTGGGGCAAGCTTGTCCTTTTTTTCTGCTGCTGGCCATGTTATTGAGCCCCAACATGCAGAAGAGATGGAGTGGATAACAAAGCCGTCCTCATCCTCCTCATTCGCTGTCACCCAGGGTCAGAGTAGTTTGCCTTCCAACGCAGCTGCCAAAGTGGCCCATTCCACAGGCTCCTTGTCCACAGTCACTCCTTCCGTAGCCCTACCATCATGCACGGAGGAGTCCCCAGAATTATTCGACCACAGTGTCGGGTACATGATGTTGGAGGATGCACAGCGATTTGGAGGCTTCTATTTTAGTTCCCAGGTTAAGGAAGGGAGTAATGTGAGCCTAGCGAGAGGGAGTGCCACAGAAGGACAAGAAACTGGCAGTCATGTTCCCCCAGCTGCAGCATACTGCCAAGTTTGCTCCAGTGACGTGGAGGGAGGGGATGATGAGGTCACTAACTGCACTTGGGTGCCTGAGAGAAGAGAGGAGGAGGAGGCACAACTCCAATGAGGCAGGATGTCCTCTAGGGGGCAGCTTAAGGGCAGCCACCCTATTGCATCACACTGCAGGTGACTCCCCACTGACTTTTAAAAGTTCCTTGGTGTGGGCCTTTTTCGACACGTGTGCAGCAGATAGCACCATTGCTGTTTGCAACCTATGTCTGCAGCGGATCAAGTGTGGCCAGAAGAGCAGCCGCTTGGGCACCACATGCCTGACCAGACATATGACGACCTGCCATGCAGTTCATTGGCAACAGCACTTGAAAGACCCATATCAAAGAAAAAGGCAGACTTCTCCTTGCTCCTCATCTGGGATCTCCAACCCTGCTATACCTCTAGTCCTCTCAAAAACCTGCACTGAGAGGAATGATGGTATAGCAAAAGGTGTCCCAAGTACTTGCAGCCAATCTGCAAGCAGTACACCCCCATCTGATTTTAGCAGGCAAATTTCCCTACCCCAGTTGCTGAACCGTAAAACAAAATTTGGTCCCAGCCATCCACATGCTCAGCGTCTAAATCAGGCATGTCCAAAGTCCGGCCCGCGGGTCAATCGTGGCCCGCTGCCTGGTTTTGAACGGCCAGCCTGGTTATCTAAACATATATATCTTTTGTGGCCCCCGACGATCTCCCAGCGCCGGGGCCACAAAAGATATATAGTCTGGCTGCCTCGGAGGGAGGAGGCGGGATGAGCGCCATGCACACAGGAGGAGTATTTCCAGTTTACACGGCAGCATCTGTAAGAGGAATTCCTGTCTCCGGCGCTACCATTGGACGACTGTTCTGTCCATTAAAGGAGGCAGGACTTTCACTTAAAGAGCCCGCTGTGTAAACAGGAGATTCTGCTGTAGAATATCTTTGGTGCTTGCCCTGCCCCCTCCATGTTCCCTCCAAGGCTGCACTGATGGCAAATGGTGAGTGCATTCCTGGCTAATGGTGGGGCTGCATTTCTTGCAATGGTGAGTGCATTCCTGGCAATGGTGGGGCTGCATTTCTTGCAATGGTGAGTGCATTCCTGGCTAATGGCGGGGCTGCATTTCTTGCAATGGTGAGTGCATGCCTGGCAATGGTGGGGCTGCATTTCTTGCAATGGTAATTGCATTCCTAGCAATGGTGGGTTCTGAATTCCTGGCAATGGTGGGGCTGCATTTCTTGCAATGGTGAGTGCATTCCTGGCAATGGTGGGGCTGCATTTCTTGCAATGGTGAGTGCATTCCTGGCTAATGGCGGGGCTGCATTTCTTGCAATGGTGAGTGCATGCCTGGCAATGGTGGGGCTGCATTTCTTGCAATGGTAATTGCATTCCTAGCAATGGTGGGTTCTGAATTCCTGGCAATGGTGAGTGCATTCCTGGCAATGGTGGGGCTGCATTCCTGGCAATGGTGGGTGCTGCATTCCTAACAATGGTGGGTTCTACATTCCTGGCGATTGGTGGTGATGCATTCATGGCAATTGGGGGTCTGCAGATGGGCACTGACCCTTATTTTGCTTCACCGTTCTTTATTTAAAATTTTAATTTTTTTTCCTGAAACTTCCCTCTTTAAGTGAAGGTGCGTGTTATATGCCAATAAATACGGTATATCCACATAATATGCCTGAGCTCATCTCTTTACTCACACACAGCCACAAAGGCAAGATAATTATTGTTGGGCGTTGTATTAGTGCTCGAACAAACACACTTAGACCGAATTTTAATGGTTCAAAGAATGTCAGACAAAATGGTCGGCCCTCGCGCATGTTCACTTCATCAAATCTGTCCCTCTTTGAAAAAAGTTTGGACACCCCTGGTCTAAATGCTAGCTTGGCCAAATTGCTAGCACTGCAACTGCTGCCTTTTCAGCTGGTAGACTCTGCCCTCTTTCGTGAATTTGTGGAATGTGCTGTACCTCAGTGGTAGGTTCAAAAACGCCCATTTATTTTCACGGAAGGCCATTCCAGCATGTGGAAGGCAATGTTTTGGCCTCGTTGGACAGGGCGGTCAGCAGTAAGGTTCATATTACTGCTGACTCGTGGTCCAGCAGGCATGGGCAGGGACGTAACCTTTCCTTCACAGTGCACTTGGTAACTCTGCTGGCAGCTGGAATTTATCCAGGACAGGGTTCAGTGTTGTTGAAGCTTGTTCCGCCACCACGCCTCCAAAATGCTAGTGGTGATTCTGCCACAGCTCTCTCCTCCACCCCCTCCTCTTCTTCTTCCTCTATGGCCTCTTCTGCAGATTTGTCCTCTGAACCAGCGGTGCTCCATAAGTGTTCAAGGGGCTACGCAAGCAGTCAGGCTAAAAGATGCCATGCGGTGCTTGAGTTGGTCTGCCTAGGGGACAGGAGCCACACTGGGGCAGAGATTCTCTCAGCTCTGCAGGGGCAGGCTCAGAGGTGGTTGACGCCACACCAGCTTCAGTCATGAATGGTTGTATGCGACAATGGCAGGGACACTTGACCCATGTTCCATGTTTGGCACACATTCTGAATTTGGTGGTGCAGCGGTTCTTGAGCAGGTACCCAGGCTTACAGGATCTCCTGAGGCAGGCCAGAAAAGTCTGTGGTAATTTACGCTGGTCATAGGGAATACAACCTGCCCACCAACTGCCTCATTTGTGACATGCCCACCAGGTGGAACTCAATGTTGGCGATGCTGCAGTGGCTGCACACACAGCAGAGGGCCATCAATGAGTACCTGTGTGAGTATGGCACCTGAACAGGGTCAGGGGAGCTTGGCTTCTTTTCGCCACACCAGTGGCTACTGCTCAAAGATGCATGCACTGTCCTGTCACCATTGGAGGAAGCCACAAGAATGGTGAGCAGCGACAATGCATGCATCAGTAAACTGTCCCTCTAGTCTTCCTGTTGGAGCACATGCTTGTGGAATCATGTACAGGGCACTTGAGGTAGAACAGCGGGTGGAAGAGGAGGACTTCCTTACCTCTCAAGGCCCCCTTTATCCAGATAGCATTCCTGCGGGCCCTGCCAAACACACAGGAAGAAGAGAAGGAGGAGGAGGATGGCGTCAGCATGGATATAGAGGATAACACTCAGCAGCAGTCTTCAAGGGATGGTTTTCAGTCCACAGAAACCCAAGGAGTTGTACGTGGCTGGGAGGAGGTAGTTACGCATAATGTGATCCTTAGTGACCCAGAGGACTCCGAATCAAATGCCTCTTCAAACTTACGCTGCATGGCCTCCCTGATTCTGCAAAGCTTGTGAAAGGACCCTAGAATTTGTGGTATCAAGGAAAGGGATCATTACTGGCTGGCAACCCTTCTTGATCCATGTTACAAGGGTAAGGTTGCAGAACTAATTCTGCCTTTTCAGAGGGAGCAGAGGATGAAACATCTTCAGGAGGCCTCGAAGAAAGGTTTGTGAAATGCATTTCTAGAGCCTGGGAGGTTACAATGTCCTGGTGTTGGAGAAGGTGGCCGGCTGACCGATGCCTTTAAACAATTCTTTAGTCCTCACCGCCAAGATCTTATCAGTTCAAGCAACCATTGACAGCGTCTGCATTACATGGTGCAGGAATATCTAGAGGCAAAAGCAGACTTGGAGACCTTTCCAACAGAGTATCCACTGGGTTACTGGGTCTTGAGGATGGACCACTGGCCAGAACTTGCTCAATATGCAATTTACCTACTGGCTTGTCCTGCATCCAGCTTGCTTTCTGAATGCACATTCAGTGCTGCTGGAGGGTTTGTAATGGATCAAAGAGTATGCCTGTCTACAGACTCCATTGATAAGCTCACATTCATAAAAACGAATCAGTCTTGGATCAGCAGCTATCAAGCACATGATGCTGATGTAACTATGGTATGGATGTGGGATCCCTTGAACACTGTCTATGTTGACTATCCTATTCCTCCTCAATCTTGATGATGCTAGCTTTCAACAATATTTTTGGTTTAGGGCACCACCACCACAGGGGCAGGCAATTACAATTTTTGATATAATATTTCAATGCAGGGCCTGTTCCTGTGCCCAGCAAGAGTAACTGTGGGGGCTTACAGTGTTGTGGCACCACCACCACTGCCCAAGGCCCAATTTTTATGCCCCTGCATGTAATTACAATTTTTGATCTAATATTTCACAGCAGGGCCCCTTCCTGTGCCCAACAAGGGTATCTGTGAGGGGTTACAGTGTTGTGGAACCACCACCACCACCCAAGGCCCAATTTTTCTGCACCTGTTTAACAGGGGCATGCAATTACAATTCTTGATATAATATTTCACAGCAGAGCCTATTCCTACGCCCAACAAGAGTAACTGTGGGATGTTACAGTGATCTGGTACCACCAATACCTAAGGTGTATACAGGGCATGCCGTATCGTATTTATACTGGGGTTCAGAGTATATAGTGCCTGGGAGCCTGGGGGACCCCCACACCATTTAAAAAATAAATTGGGTTCCCCTTAATATTCATACCAGACCTGAAGGGCCTTGTATGGATTTTGGGGGTGACATCCACACCATTTTTTTTTTGGTATATTTATCAATATTGCCGGGATCGGGCAATACATTACAGCCGTGAGCAGTTTTAAATTATATTTTTTCCTTTAGAAATGTCATTTTTGCTGTGGCACTGTTATAAACATGGGAAAAAGATGCGCTATTTTACAGGCATACCAAGGACATCCCCCAGGCACGATGTTTAAAGGAATATGTTATTTTTATTGTTTCACTTTAAGCATTATTAAAATCCCTTCTCCCGAAAAAAATGCAGTTTTTAAAACTTTTTTATGCATTGATACATGTCCCCTGGGGCAGGACCCGGATCCCCAAAAACTTTTTATGGCAATAACTTGTTTATAAGCCTTCAAAATTAGCACTTTTGATTTTTCACCTTCGTGTCACATAGACTTTAACTGTGTTTGCGTGTTTGAACAAAATTTTTTGCCTGTTTGCATATTTTGCTGCGAACTAAATCGGAGGGTGTTCGGCTCATCCCTAAAGGACACCGAGTATACACAAATGACCGCCATTTTCCTAGGGTGCAAGGTTTTTCCCACCATGAGTTCAGTTTTTACCAAAGTAACCAGGCTAACCATACAAAACAAAATTTTTACCATCTACTGTATCCACAGTATTACTAGAACTATGAAAGATAATGGTGATATGCGCTGTCAATAATAAAATAAATGAATATACAGTACTAAGCAATAAATAGATGTTACTCACAATACTTCATAAAAAAGGCAAATAAATATGTAAAAAAAAACAGCTTCCATAGCATCAGTATACTCAAGTGCCAATAAATGCCGTGTACACACGAAGGGACTATCCCGCGGGATTGTCTGCTGACTCGAGTCCGCCGGACAATCCCCTCGTGTGTGGGCGCCGGCGGACTTTTTGGCACCAAAAGTCCGGCGGACTAGGTTTTAAGTTTTGTTTTAAAATTATCCGCTGGACTTGGCAGTCCGGCGGACAATCCCGCCGTTAGTAGGCTAGTCCGCCGGACTTTCGAAATGAACGGACTTGCCGCTCATCGGAAAGTCCGTTCATTTAGCACGTGACTTCAGGTAGACGGAGCTAGCGAAGGCAGTGGGGGTCCCCCCAAATCCATCTCAGACCCTTATCCGAGCACGCAGCCCGGCAGGCCAGGAAAGGGGTGGGGACGATCAGGAAAGAGAAGGGGCGGGGCCGAACCACAGCTTCGTGTCTGATTGCACACACAAAGCTGCAGCTCCGCTCCGGTGCCACCATAGCAAGATGCTTGCTTTGGGGGAACTAAACAGGAGTAAGGGGCCAGTAGCACAGAATAGGCACCCAAGAAAAGAGGAGGATCTGGGCTGCTCTGTGCATATCCACTGCAATACAGCAGGTAAGTATAACATGTTTGCTATATTTATAGAAAAAAAAATAGACTTTACTAATTATAAAATAAAGGATTTTATGAGATCTGATGTCACTGACTACATATTATATTTGTTCTGGAATAGTGACTCAGAAAGCAATGGAACTGGAGACAATAAAGCAACCAACATATTAACAATGCTGCCAAGCATGGCCAGTGATGGTACCTCACATATTTCTTTATGTACAGTTATGCTTTAAAATGTAGCTGTGCCTTTACTACAGACTACACTAACCCACCCTTCCTATCCCATTTAAATTAAACTGCGCTAAACCCTCCACTGCTATTTTCTTTAGTAGTATAATTCATTCCCTGTGTTCATCCTTTTTTTTTAGGAGGACTAGGAAGGGGGAGTTAATGTATTTTTGTTAAAGAGGAAGTACCCTCAAAAAAAAAAAAAACGAAAAAAAAAAAACCCCTGCAAGACAAAGGCATAATTAGCTAGTATGCATAGCATACTAGCTAATTATGTATTACTTACCTCAGGTCGAAGCCCCCGCATCGGTCCTCTTCTCCCCCTCCGACCGCCGACATGTTCTCCCGGAGTGACATCCGGTATCGCGGCTCCAGTGCTGTGATTTGCCAGAGCCGCGATGCCGTCACTCCGCGCATGCGCACGAGAGCAGCACAGTACAACTGAAGCATCGGCATATAGCGCCGTTGCTTCAGTTGTCACAAGTGCGCATGTGCCGCATGACGTCGGCACATGCAAATACAGGTATATCTTCTAAACCGTGCAGGTTTAGGAGATATCCTTGTTAGCTACAGGTAAGCCTTAATATAGGCTTACCTGTAACATAAAGTTGTAAACGAGGGTTTACAACCACTTTAAATATGCATATATTCTTCTTCCTCACTCACTTTTCTCGATAGTCATTCCTCCCGCCAACAAAATTTACATATTTCTTGTACATTTTCCTCCCTCCTTTAAGTTCTATGACACACATAACATATCACTTATGCAGCAAAAGTATCTTTCTGTAATCACAAGTTTGCATTCCTGTAACCTAATATTGTTGATAGCTATCATTATATGTATTATTTGTCTTTACTGTCATCTAAACCTCTCTCATTTGTAACCACTGTCATTCAAACATCGAGTCAGATAATCTTAGCATCACTAAAAGTTGTTTCAGTCACACCATCCATCATTTGATTTTACTCTCATACAACACTCGTGTTACAGATTTTTTCACATCTATATGTACAGTTCTCTGAACATGCACACTGTCATCCAAAGTTTGTGTAATTAACATCATTGTGATTTAGTATCATTTTTATTCAGTGTCATCCATACCCATGTCATTAGTATACCTTGTCATCCAAACATCATGTCAGACAAACTTAGCATCACTAGAAACTGTTCTCACACAGACAATACCTGATTCACGTTTTCTCTCATGCTACATTAGCATCACAGTTATTATCTGTCACCCAGACGTGCAAATCCCCAAGCTTTGTCTTGTGCAAACTCATTTTTATACAGAATTTATATTTTTTTTTGGCATGCCAATTTGGTATTGTTGTGATTTGGTATAACTGGTTTGGTATAACTATTTATCGGTCAAATATTTTTACCATTCATGACAGTCAAACTTAAGCCTCCCACACACATCAGATTTTTCGCAAGACAAAACGTCAGACTTTTGTCCGAAGGGCGTTGGCCATGAACTTGTCTTGCATACAAATGGCACACAATTGTCGGCCAACAAACACGAACGTAGTGACGTACTACGTGGCTTTTCAGCTCTTTAGCGCCACCCTTTGGGCACCTTCTGCTAATGTTCTGTTTGGTGAGCATTGATACCGAGCATGCGTGTTTGTACTTTGGAGTTTTGTCTGACGGACTTGTGTACACATGATCAGAAAATCTGAAAACAGACCGTTGTCCGAGGAAAATTTATAAGCCTGCCATCCAACATTTGTCAACGGAAAATCTGACAACAATTGGCTGATGGAGCATACAAACGGTTGGATTTTAGACCAACAGTCTGTCATCACACAATTCCCAGCGGAAAATCCGATCATGTGTACAAGGCTTTAGTGTGTGGTGCATTACATGACTAAAACATAGGTAGCCACCAATTACCACATCTAAAAATGTAACAACGGGGCTGTGACCTCTAGCAACCTGGAACAATAGACTATATAAAAATAGAGAACACTGATTAAAGCACTGTAACCACACCAACCAATACCTTCAGTTTAATAACTTCACCAGCCCTTAGCATCAGCACCATAACCCCTGGTTACCAAATAGCAACAGTACCTTGACCAATAGCAGTCGCTAAAAATAAAGCACTGTGATCCATAGGATTCAATAACAGCAGTACTAAAATGTCTATAACCAATGTTAACAGTATAGTAGCCCATAGCAACAGCTCTAGCAACACTAGAAAACAATAACTGAAACACTGCATTCCCCTAGCAAATCATAATCACCCTAGATAAATACAGAAGAACCTAGAAACTTTAACATCAAAGTCCCTAGAAAAAAAAATGGTTACCAAAACTGGTAAGGGAACTGGAAGACCTTAGTTAGAAGGAACAACTACAAACATTATACTTATTCTCTCTGTAGAAGAAACGCTTAAGGGGAGATATGATTGCAATATACAGATATCTAAATAGTGATCCTAACATAGGGGAAAAAAAAATATTCACTCTATGGTCACTTAAAGCGGAGTTCCACACAAAAATGGAACTTCCGCTTTTCAGAACCCCCCCCCCCCTCCGGTGTAACATTTGGCACATTTCAGGGGGGAGGGGGGGAACAGATACCTGTCTAACACAGGTATCTTGCTCCCACTTCTGGGCATAGATACCTGCGCCGCCCGCAGGTATTTATGCCACTTTCCGTCCCCCCGCTGTCTTCTGGGAGACAATTTGTTAATTTGTGGTTGAACTGGATGGACTTGTGTCTTTTTTCAACCTAACTAACTATGTAACTATGTAACACGGGTCCAAGGAGACAGCAGGGACCAGTGGGAACACGCAGCATGAGTCATGCATGCACAGTAGGGAACCAGGAAGTGAAGCTGCAAGGCTTCACTTCCTGATTCCCTTACCGAAGATGGCGGCGGCAGCACCCAAGAGCCGAAAGGACAGATCGACTTCGGGTGCTGGCATCGTGGGCTCCCTTGACAGGTAAGTGTGGCCATATAGCTGCTGACTTTAAAAAAAATTGGCGTAACTACGCTTTAAGAAGACATGTGGCCATTCAATGAAGCTGTATAAGAAGTGGTTTATTCGCACGCTGCGCAGGGGGTTATTTACTGTTTAGAGCATTTCTTTCCACAATTCCTGGTGTCAGAGTGTTGATAATTTTAAAAAACTTAGATGGGCATCTTACTGAATGCAATATACAGGGATATGGGAAATGTTAGAGACATAAATACATACCACCCATACACCCGCACAGGTTGAACTGAATGAACTGATGTCTTTATTTAACCTTACCTTACCATGTAACTATGTTACATAACAAAAGCAGTGTTACCCATTATCACTGCTTGCCAGGGGATGCAATCTTCGTGTTATTAGATGCTAAGGGCTGCAGCACTCTTTGGCACTGTCACTGATTTTTAATAGCTGTGCTGCTTTTGTTATTTATAGCAGGTGTTATGGTACTTTATGATCCAATGCCCTGACAAGCAACCAGTACCACCCTCCACATGATGACATGGTTCTCCTTCTGCCCCCTTTGTCCCAGCCCTGCATACAACTGTCGAAAGGGGGCTCAGGTATTTCTGTTTTTCAACAAACATTTCTTTCTCAGTCGTGTAGTACTTTTGTACTCTTGGCTTGAAACATCACTGTTTCTTACATGAAGGAATTTGAATATTGTGCTGCACTTTACTTGATATAATAAAAGAGCGTTTTTTTTGTTTTCAATTGGTGTCTGGAAATCTCCAGTGCAAATTATCCTAATGGGATACTAAAATATAAATAAGGGCTCTTCAGGCAGACGGCTGGGGAGCAGTAAAAACAGGTGGCTGATCTGCAGTTTCACCATCCTTTAGCTGCCAAATGGTACTGTAACATGAACAGGACTGTGCACACACTGCTGCTGGGATGCATCCTGTTGCAGTTGTTGCATTTTCAACTCAGAGTGAAAAATTTGACAGGCAGTACGACCTGTCAAATTCACCCATTAAGTTTAAAGGGGCCACACCACAACCACAAGCTGAATGTTTGAAAAGTTGAGGCACAGTCCTGCGAAATTGCCATATGGCAATTACAAAAAATATTTAGAAAAACACACAAAACAGCCATTCAGGAGGCAACAGTACGGTTTCCTGAACATCTGTCAGCTACTGCCATATCGCCCTCTGAAAAGAAATCCAACAATATTCACTTTTCAGAGGGTGGTAAAAAGTACTGCAGGTCTGAAAAAGACTTAAAAGACAAAAAAATCTCAAGCATATTCCTCACCTAATTACTGCTGTCTAAATATGTGTCACCATTTTTTGAGTGATCCCTCAGGTTGCATCTGTCCTCTTAGAAGAGGAGCAGGTCCCCTTCCTATATCTCCACCCCTCCCCAGTGGAACCAGCTGCAGTACAGGTGACATCATAGGTGAAGTAAACCAGTGGATCCCACTCAGCTTCACCAGTGGCCCCACCTACCTTCACTAGTGGGTCACACCCACCTTCTCTTATTCTTTCCCTCTCTGGGAAGCTGGTGCTTACAGTGCCCTCCCTGCCTAATCTTTCCTGCCCCCATCAGACTATTGTTGGAGGGAAGATAGAGTAGAATCCATTTCTCCAGTAGCTGTTACGGCCCCTGCCATGTACTGTTAACAACAGATAGATAAACCCAAAAAAATTTGAGAAATCATACCTTGCAAGACATTCCTGGGATTTTTGACACTGCCCTACAATGTCTCTATCACCTGGGCTGACCTGCATGATTCAGGACACTGAGGAGAAGATTCATGGGTGGACTGTTATATATCAGGATGCATCTGCTAACAGTGGTCAGAGAACAGATAAACAAATAATCTATAGAAGTAGCTTTGGATTGCTTCTGCTCTCCCTGCAGCTGCTTGTCAGGCTTCAGATGGTGCGGACCCTGTAAGTCCCATAAATAGTGTAAAGTAGCAGTATAGCAGGCAGCCCTCGAATAGAAGCCCCAGGGGACATCCTTCTGGAGAAAATTAACCATTTATGTCTCCATCTATTCAAGCTTCACCTGCATGCAGGAAGTGGAGACGTAACACAAGTTGGTTGCACTGGCAACTTGGCAAGCTGTTTCATTGTGTGCAGTTAAATCATAAATCCAACAGTATATCAGCTTACAAAAAAATTACATGGTACTCTACAGGTGGGAATTTTCTGTGCATTGAGGTGCATTGATAGCCCATTCAAAAATAATATTTTGCTCACAAAAATGAGTGCACGAAAGTGCCTGTGTTGTGCTGTGTATGGGCCCTTGTATTCAGCAGACATGTGAACTTTTTCTGTATGTTTCCTGTTCCACACCACATCATACATGTACACTACATTGTACATTACTAATTCCACACTACCTCATTCTGTACACTACATTGTACATTTCTTATTCCACACTACCTCATTCTGTATACAATGCTCTACAATTTTTATTCCACATCACCTCATTCTGTACACTACATTGTACTTTTCTAATTCCACACCACCTCATTCTGTACACTACATTGTACATTTCTAATTGCACACCACCTCATTATGTACACTATATTGTACATTTCTAATTCCACACTACCTCATTCTGTACACTACATTGTACATTTCTAATGCCACACGACCTCATTCTGTACACAATGCTCTACAATTCCTATTCCACACCACCTCATTCTGTACGCTACATTGTACATTTCTAATACAACACTACCTCATTCTGTACACTACATTGTACATTTCTAATACAACACTACCTCATTCTGTACGCTACATTGTACATTTCTAATACAACACTACCTTATTCTATACACTACATTGTAGATTTATAAATCCACACTACCTCATTCTGTACACTACATTGTAAATTTTTAATTCAACACCACCTCTTTCTGTACACTACATTGTAAATTTCTAATTCCACACCACTTCATTCTGTACACTACATTGTAGATTTATAATTCCACACTACCTGATTCTGTACACTACATTGTACATTTCTATTTCAACACCACCTCTTTCTGTACACTACATTGTACATTTCTAATTCAACACCACTTCATTCTGTATACTACATTGTACATTTGTAATTCAACACCACCTCTTTCTGTACACTACATTGTACATTTCTAATTCAACACCACTTCATTCTGTACACTACATTGTACATTTCTAATTCCACACCACTTCATTCTGTACACTACATTGTAGATTTATAATTCCACACTACCTGATTCTGTACACTACATTGTACATTTCTATTTCAACACCACCTCTTTCTGTACACTACATTGTACATTTCTAATTCCACACTACCTCATTCTGTACACTACATTGTACATTTATAGTTCCACACCACCTCTTTCTGTACACGACATTGTAGATCTCTAATTCAACACCACTTCATTATGTACACTATATTGTACATTTCTAATTCCACACTACCTCATTCTGTACACTACATTGTACATTTCTAATTCCATACTACCTCATTCTGTACACAATGCTCTACAATTCCTATTCCGCACCATCTCATTCTGTACACTACATTGTACATTTCTAATACAACACTACATCATTCTGTAAACTACATTGTAGATTTCTAATTCAACACTACCTTATTCTGTAGACTACATTGTACATTTCTAATTCCACACCACTTCATTCTGTACACTACATTGTACATTTCTAATTCCACACTAATTCATTCTGTACACTACATTGTACATTTCTAATTCCACACTAATTCATTCTGTACACTACCTCATTCTGTACAAAATGCTCTACAATTCCTATTCCACACAACCTCATTCTGTAGGCTGTGCTGTGCATTCCCTATTTGGTTCTATTTGCTCTCATTCCAAGTCCTCCCCCTTATCCCCCCCCCCCACTAATCCCATCCAGAGGACTTATTTTCTCACACTGATACTAATGATTATAGATATTGTTTCAAATTGATACCAACAATTGGATTAATATCACCCCCACTGATAGCAATGTTGGACCCGTTTAATTTCCACTCTCTCTTCAGTATACCCTAAAGTCCTATTTTGATGTAAATATGAAAAAATAGGGGAGACAATGTGACACTAAAGGCCATATGCTCTAAAGCAACAATCACTTTTTTGGCCATGCTCCCATGAGCTCAGTGGGCGGCTTGCTGCATGAAACATGTGATAGAGAGAGAGATAGAGAGAATGGTGAATGAGAGGGATAAGGTTGGATAAATAGCAAAGGTTTAGAGGTGATGTAAGACATGCTTGAAGGGAGAGGGATTGTTGGTTTGGAAGAATAGGAAGAAAACTATGAATAAGGAAGGTGTGAGTTTTAATCTGACCAATTATGAGTGATGTTTATAGGCTAGAGTGGAAGGTATTTTAAAGAAGACATAGTAAAACCTAGAGGTATATCATAAAATATTGTTGGGATAATATAGAAATAAAACTTTTTCACGGAAGGGAGATTTAACAAGACACGTGGCCACTCATTGAAATTAGAAGAAAAGAGGTTTAACCTTAAACTACGTAGAGGGTTCTTTCCCTTCCACAGGTGGTGGTCTCAGCGGGGAGCATCAATAGTTTCAAAAAACTATTAGATAAGCACCTGAACGACCGCAAAATACAGGGATATACAATGTAATGCTGCATACACACGGTTGGATTTTCCGACGGTAAATGTTCGATTTGAGCTTGTTGTCGGAAAGTCAGACAGTGTCTATGCTCCATCAAACATTTGCTGTCGGAATTTCCACCAACAAATGTTTGATAGCAGGTTCTCAAATTTTCCACCAACAAAACTTGTTGTCAGAAAGTCCAATCGTGTGTACACAAGTCCGTCACACAAAAGTTCACGCATGCTCTGAATCAAGCAGAAGGAGCTGCACTGGCTATTAAACTTCCTTTTTCTCGGCTCGTCGTACGTGCTGTACATCACCGCGTTCCCAGGTTTGGAATTTTTGGCCAACATTTGTGTGACCGTGTGTGTGCAAAACAAGTTTGAGCAAACATCCTTCGAACAAAAATCCACGGTTTTGTTGTTGGAAAATCCGATTGTGGGTACGCGGCATAATACAAGCAAAGCTCGCTTGACACAGCCTTTGCCTGGGAAACAACAGTGATTGGCCAGCTCACCTGTAAATCACCTGTATCCGCACACAATCAGTGCTTGTGATAGAGTTGTTACCTTTGTGTGCCACTGCTTGACCTAGCTGATATCTGCTCTGTATATTCGTGTATGACCCAACTAGTTTTGACCCTGCTTGCTCGCTTCTGATTCGGTACCGTTTGGACTCTGATCTACCTGTGTTTGACCCAGCTTGCCTAGACTACACTTTGCCTGATTCTACTGTAGCACCAGACTCAGTATTACTACTTGGCTACCAAGCCAATCTCTACCTTCCTCTGCAGCGGTGAACTACAAGGTCCAGCCAACATCTACTTTCATCTGCAGCAGTGAACTACAAGGTCCAGCCAAAATCTACCTTCATCTGCAGCAGTGAACTACAAGGTCCAGCCAATATCTACCTTCACCTGCAGCGGTGAACTACAAGTCGGCACAGTGGTGTAGTGTTTAGCACTCTCACCTAGCAGTAAGAAGGGTCGCTGGTTCGAATCCCAACCACGACACTACCTGCCTGGAGTTTGCATGTTTTCCCTGTGCCTGCGTGGGTTTCCTCTGGGTACTCCGGTTTCCTCCCACAATCCAAAGACATGCAGGTAGGTTAATTGGCTTCTGTCCAAAAAAAATTGTCCCTAGTATATGAATGGGGACATTGGATTATGGGCTCCTTGAGGGTAGGGACCGAAGTGAGTGTGCAATGTACAGGGATAGGGACAATTGTAGACAATTGTAGACACTCACTCAGGTTGAACTGGGTGGACTGATGTCTTTATTCAACCTTACTAACTATGAAGTCCCAGCTGAACTGCTCTGCTTAGACCTGCTCATGGTATGTGCTCTTGTTCCTTGAACTCTTTGCATAATCAGCACACCTGAACTGTTACCTGTTATCTGCTCCTAGTGACATTATCACAAGCCATACATAAAAAGGGAAGAGTATAATGGATCCTAAGCAGGCTCAGTTGTTTGCACAGGAACTTTTCCGTTTATCCCATCAAGTCCAGGAAATGGCCACAGAACTTACCAAGGTGCAATCTCCTTCTACTACCACCGCTACAAAAGTTCCATCATCTATACTGAAAATTCCTTTGCCTGAGATGTCAATTTAAGCACGAGCACTTTGTTTCATCACCTAATGGGACTTTATTAATTTTTTTGTGTTTTTTGTGTGTTCTGCATGTTTACATGAATGTAATCAATTCTAACAGCAGCAAACTGTTTTTATATTTTCACTTTGCTTCTTTGCCATTTGCTTATTAGCAAGTTTTTTTACTGCAGCTGGAGTTTGATGATCAGTTATTTTATCCAAAGGCGCTAAGGTTTATATATTTTTCTATTGCACATCCCATCACCTCTCTCACCAGGAAGACTCTGACTAAGTTTAAATGGACTACTAAAGCCCAGGCGGCCTTCACTCAGCTGGAGAAGGCCTTTACCTCTGTACCAATTATGTACCATCCTGTTCCTGAGCTGCCTTTTATTGTGGAGCTAGATGCATCTGAAGTAGGGGTGAGGGCACTTTTGTCACAAAAGGACCCTGTAAATGCTGCCATCCACCCCTGTGCCTTCTTGTCCCGTAAATATTCAACAGCAGAGCGCAATTATGATATAGGCAACAGAGAACTTCTAGCCATAAAGCTAGCTTTGGAGGAATTGGTTGAAGGGAGCTCGCTATCCATTCATAGTTCTGACTGACCACAAAAACCTTGAATGCATCCGTTTTGCTAAAAAAACTTAACTCAAGTCAAGCCAGGTGGTCATTGTTCTTCACCAGATTTGACTTCACAATTTCTTATCTACTAGGGCCAAAAAACATTAGGGCTGACACCTTGTCTCAAAGTTCTTTATCAGAGTCTCCTCTTCTGCTTCCTCCACAACCCAGTATCCCTGAGGATAGGATTTTGGCTTATACCCAGACTGACATCTCTGAGGCTTTGTTATCTTCACAGGCTGAAGCCCCTACCTCCACTCCCTCTGGTATGCTTTTTGTGCCCCTGGCTCTTTGTTTGCAGATATTGCAGCAGGTACATGCATCGAAGCCTGCAGCACATCTGGGATTAAGACAGACTTTTGAGATTATCTCTCACAACCTCTGGCAGCCATCGATTAGGCAGGATGTGTTAGCCTTCATCCAGTCCTGTGAAGTTTTTTGCCAGAAGCAAGAGCAGTACCTCTAAGCCCTCCAGTCTCCTAAGTCCTCTTCTGATACCTACCTGTCCCTAGACCCATTTATCTATGGACTTTATCACTGACTTGCCTCTTTCCCAGGGATGTTCCATGATCTGGGTGGTGGTAGACAGGTTCAGTAAGATGGCCCACTTTGTTCCGCTTCAGAAACTTACATCAGCTAAAGAACTGGCATCTTTATTCATTAAACATGTTTTCAGGCTCCATGGGGCACCAATTAACATTGTCTCAGACCGTGGCTCTCAGTTTATAGCCCAGTTTTTTGCTCTCAGCAACCTGTTCATTCCAGCCTCCAAGTAAATGAACCAAAACCTGTGGATGTGTTGGACAGTCAGGAATATGAAGTGGCATTTATTCTTGATTCCAGCCGAGTGCACAATTCCTTACAATATTGCGTTCATTGGAAAGTTTTCGGCCCAGAGGATCAATCTTGGGTCCCAGCTTGTGATCTTCTTGCTGACCGACTTAAGAAGAAGTTCCATCTTTGTTACCAAAGTAAGCCTGGTGGAGCAGGAGCAACCCCTCAAGAAAGGGGGGGGGGGGTACTGTCAGTGCTAGGATCCCTTTAAGACCCAGAAAAACTCACCAGACACAGCCTTTGCTTGGGAAACAACAGTGATTGGCCAGCTCACCTTTAAATTTCCTGTATCAGCACACAAGCAGTGCTTGTGATAGAGTTGTTACCTTTGTGTGCCACTGCTTGACCCAGCTGATATCTGTTCTGTATATTCATGTATGACCCGGCTAGTTTTGACCCTGCTTGCTCGCTTCTGATTCGGTACCATTTGGACTCTGATCTACCTGTATATGACCCAGCTTGCCTAGACTACGCCTTGCCTGATTTTACTGTAGCACCAGATGCAGTATTACTACTTGGCTGCCCAGCCAATCTCTAACTTCATCTGCAGTGGTTAACTACAAGGTCCAGCCAACATCTAACTTCATCTGCAGCAGTAAACTACAAGGTCCAGCCAACATTTACCTTCATCTGCAGCGGTGAACTAAAAGTCCCAGCTGACCTGCTCTGCTTAGACCTGCTCATGGTATGGGCTCTTGTTCCTTGAACTCTTTGCATAATCAGCACATTGAACTGTTACCTGTTATCTGCTCCTAACCTGACAATATTGACATATAATCACACACATAGGTTGGACTTGATGGACTTGTGTCTTTTTTCAACCTCACCTACTATGTAACTATGTACTATGTAACTATATGCTTTCTATGATCATTTGGCTTCAAGAATACTCAGTAAAAAGACTTGTAGATAGCCATTAGGTTGACGCCAGGGTAAAATATTAGAGAAAATGACTGGTATAACTTTACAGGAACATAGAAGGGTGACAACTTCTTCTAAATCAATTATTGAAGTTTTCATTAGATACAAGATTAAATCTACTGGATGTCCTAGAAAATGCAGCTATGTGTTATCTAGATTAATTCCAATAGGTGCCAAGGCAGGTCAGGAAAGCTTGATGATTGTTGAGACTTGAGAAACCCTTTCACAATTTTAGGACTTTTAGACTACTTGTAGACACTACTTTACCATGTTTTATTTCTGCTTTTATTTTAGGGAAATTAATACATTTAAAAAGGTAGTTTACTTTAAAGCATATACATTTTTCTAAATATCAAAAATGGTCTTGAAAGGAACACATGTTAAAATCAGTGGTGAAATTTTTGTACAGTGCTATAAAGAATATTACATCTATATTTATGCAAATCCAATCTAATGTGAAGATCCACAGTGTTGTTCTTCCAGTTCAAATTTCTGCTTTTGCTGCTGCCTTATTGCCTGCACTACCTTTACCAACCATCAAAACCAAAAGTAGTCGTTTTCTTCAAAGAGCATCTAGTTGTATAGTTATAGTTGTATAGTTAGTTATAAGAAAGGCAAAACAATTCCCATATCATCTCAAAAAAAGATACAATTTGCCTGCATTGTCTCAAAAGAATAAATCCTTAAAGATAGAAGTTGTGATGTTAAACAGAGTTCAACCCAAATGTGGAAGCTCTGCTTATCTGCTTACCCCTCCTCCCCGGTGCCACATTTGACACAATTCGGGGGGGGGGGGGGCGGGTACCTGTCAAAAACAGGTATCCGCTCCCACTTCCTTGTAAGGGTCCCGTGGCGACCTAAGTCATTTGCAGCCCCTCCTCCTAATGCCAACATTCCGGACTCCCTGGACAGGTAAGCGTCCTTATATTAACCGCTCTAGCGGTAATCTCGAGTGTGGCGCGGGTTGAATTTTCACTACCAAAAGCGGGATTGCATCGCAGTTTCCAGACAAAGTTACTTGTTCTTTCTGCCTGGAAACTTGAGACTGTCCACGGCAACCAAAAAGTGTGCCTGTACGTCAAAAGTGTTTTAGACCAGCTAGAAAACAGCGATAATAAATTAAAATCACTTGCAGAATTGAGGGATAGTGATTTGTGGGGAAATTCGTCATCAAACACTGAGCAAATTTCAGTGTTTTTGATTTGATTACATTATTGAATCATTTTTATTATCAATATATTATTAATTGTTATAGTTATTTATTATATTATAATTTATGATTTTGTGTTTAAAACTTTATCATACCCGGCATGTCTACTAGACTCTTGTTTGGACAGATTTAAGTGAGTTATTCCTAAGAATTACAGGCCTACAATATAAAACGCCAAATTTCTGCAAAACAATGTACCGCTTTCAGCATAAAAAATCTGACATAATCATACTGCCATGGAGGTTAAAAGTCAGCAAATACAGTATTTGTAGCTGCTGACTTTTATTTATTTTTTCTCCCAGGCTGGAACTCTGCTCTACTGCCCACTGTATATATACGTCGGCACTTTAAAGATGGATATGTCGGTAACGGCAGCAGCTGCTGCCATAAGCGAGATATCCATCTCTTCAGTGGGTGGTCTGGTTTATGATAATGGTGGTCTCTGCGGTGGATTTACCGCAAGATCATCGTTATTGGCGGCGGGAGAGGGGCATCCCACTCTCCCGCACCCTCTGCCACTTACCGGAGCCGTCGGCAGTGGCGGAGGTGATCGGGTCCTCTTCCTAGCTGGGTATGGATACGAGTGAGGGCAAGATGGCCCCCACCCATCTCCATACCATAGCAGAGCGGAAGTGACATCAAAACGTCACTTCTGCCCAATACCTCTTAAAGGGACTTTTTTTTTATAATTTTTTCAAATGACAATTTTTTTTTTTTTTTTATTGCATTTAAGTCCAAATATGAGATCTGAGGTCTTTTTGACCCCATATCTCATATTTAAGAGGACCTGGCATGCTTTTTTCTATTACAAGGGATGTTTACATTCCTTGTAATAGGAATAAATGTGACCCAATTTATTATATTTTTAAACAGTTTTAAAATCAATAAAATAAAGTAAAATAAATAATAAAAAAACTGTAACTTAAAACATGCAACCTGTAGAATTTTTTAAACGTCACCTATGGAGATTTTTAAGGGTAGAAGTTTGACGCAATTCCACGAGCGGGCACAATTTTGAAGCGTGACATGTTGAGTATCAATTTACTCGGCGTAACATTATCTTTCACAATATAAAAAAGATTTGGCTAACTTTACTGTTGTCTTATTTTTTAATTAAAAAAAGTGAATTTTTCCTATAAAAGTACGCTTGTAAGACCGCTGTGCAAATACGGTGTGACAAAAAGTATTGCAATGACCCCCATTTTATTCTCTAGGGTGTTAGAAAAAAAATTATAATGTTTGGGGGTTATAAGTAATTTTCTAGCAAAAAAAATGTTTTAACTTGTAAACACTGAGTCTGAAAAACTGACTTAAGTGGTTAACCACTAGCCGACCTGTCGCCGTCATTATACTGTTGTAGGTTGGCTCTCCTGGGCAAATCGCCATAGCTGTACATCGGCCCTATAAAAAGACGTTGCCGCGTGACGTAGGAGCAGATGCACGCCCGGCGGCCACTATGTCTGACGGGCTACTGCGATCGCTCCTGAGAGAGAGAACAGTGCAGTGCCTTATCGCAAAAAATGGCTTTGTCGTTAAGGGGGGAAATCCTTCCGGGGCTGAAGTGGTCAAAGGGGATATTATAATAAAATGTTGACAATTTGGCAAAACAAAAGGTAAGAATAGCAAAGCACAATAAAAAAAATGAAAAAAGACCTTCCTTTCTTATGAAATATTTAAGTTAATAATGGTAAAGGGTTGCTTTACTAAATGAGTAATGTTTACCTAGCACAGTTAGCATTCACTTTGCACTTTAAATGTTGGTAAAAAAGGGAAGTTCTTTTATTTTCGATTTACCAATCATTAAAGCAGGACTCCAGCCCCCCAAAAAAAATTTAAAGTCAGCAGCTAAAAATATGGTAGATGCTGATTTTTAATATTAGGACACTTACTGTCAGGGGATCCCACGATGTCGGCACCCCAGCCGATTTTCCGATCGGCTCTCGGGTGCTGCCACCACCATTCATGGTAAGGAGAACCGGCAGTGAAGCATTTCGGCTCCACTGCCGGTTCCCTGCGCTTTCTAACTGGCCCGGTGGCGGAGGTAGGAGGAGGGGGGCCGAACTTCTGGGGGACCTTGATGCATCTCGCGGTAGCCAGGTCTCACCGAAGTGGGGACAGGTACCTGTCAAAAACAGGTACCCGTCCCCCCCCCTGAAAGGTGCCTAATGTGGCACCGGAGGGGGGGAGGAAACAAACAAACAGAGCTCTAACTTTTGAGTGGAACTCTGCTTTAACAAGATGTATTAAATAAACAGGATTTGTTTTGGCACATGATTGGGTATTTAGAGTGAATACCTTATTAATTTACAATTACTTTACAAAGTAAACAATCATTTTGCTGAGTGAACAACCTCCAGTCCCTGACTAAATCTACAAAATGAATTTGTGGAAATTAAGAAATTCTCTCAGAGCATTTTTGTAGACAAAATGGTCAGACTCAATATTTTACTATGCAAGTAACCATAACAAGGGAAACCTTTGAATACAGGCTTGAATGAATAGCTTATTATTGGTATTAACATTTAAATTTGAAGCAAACATGCTTTTTATCGGATTTCTGGAATATTCAAATTCTAATAACATTTTGTGTTGGCTATATTTTGTATTATAATTGTATAAAGATATAATAAATTCATGTATTTTTTAACCACTTTAGCCCTGGAAGGATTTTCCCCCTTCCTGAACAGACCATTTTATGCGATACGGCACTGCGTCCTTTTTAACTGACAATTGTGCAGTCGTGCGACATTGTACCCAAACAAAATTTATGTCCTTTTTTCCCCACAAACAGAGCTTTCTTTTGGTGGTATTTGATCACCTCTGCGGTTTTTATTTTTTGCGCGATATACAAAAGAAGAGCGACAATTTTGAAAAAAACACAATATTTTGTTCTTTTTGCTATAATAAATACCCCCCCCCCCCCCCCCCCAAAAAAAAAAACACACATTTGTGTACCTCTCAGGTGGTATGATTATTTCAGATTTTGATGCTAAAAGTGCTACAATTATTTTGCATGGAAATTTGGCGTTTTATATTGTAGGCCTGTAATTCTTAGGAATAACTCACTTAAATTTGTCCAAACAAGAATCTAGTAGACATCCCGGGTATGATAAAGTTTGAAAAAAGAAATCATAAATTATAATATAATAAATAACTATAAATAATTATAACAAATAATAATAATAATAATGATTCAATAATGTAATCAAATAAAAAACACTGAAATTTGCTCAGTTGCAGAATTGTCGCTGTCATTACTTTCAGTGTTTGATAACAGATTTCCCCACAAGTCACTATCGCTCAATTCTGCAAGTGATTTTAATTTATTATCGCTGTTTTCTAGCTGGTCTAAAACCACTTTTGATGTAAAGGGACGGTTTTGGTTGCTATGGACAATCTCCAGTTTCCAGGCAGAAAAAACAGTATTTATAATATAAAACTGCATGCGGGGCACTGGACAGACCATTAGGGACAAAAGGGATGTGAAATAAATTGATACAGTAATGTAATCTGTAAGATTACAGTGTACTGTATATGTATCGTGTGTTTTACTTTTTGAATTTGCTGTCGTTCTCCATTCCCGTGCTTCGCAGTGCTCGCAGGCAACAGAGCTCAGCTCCGCGATAGATCGAGCGGAGGACGGCTCGCACACAGTGCGGGGAGACATTGCAGGATCCTGTGGAGAAGGTAAGTAACCTCTTCCTGGATCCTGCGATGCAATCCCGAGTGTGGCTCAGAGTTACGGCTTTTGGTACTGAAAATCCACCCGGAGCCACACTCGGGAATACCGCCAGGGGGGTTAATCAGTTTAAGCCGATATGTATTCTTCTACGTATTTTTAGTTAAAGAAAATCGCAATAAGCGTATATTGATTGATTTGCACAAAAGTTATAGCATCTACAAAATAGGGGATAGATTTATGATATTTTTATTATTATTTATTATTATTACTAGTAATGGCGGCGATCTGCGTTTTTTATCAGGACTGTGACATTGTAGCAGAAAGATCAAGCACTTTTGACACTTTTTTGGAACTATTGACATGTATACCGCGATCAGAGCTAAAAATAGCCACTGATTACTGTATAAATGTCACTGGCAGGGAAGGAGTTAACACTAGGGGGAGATCAAGGGGTTAAATGTGTTCCCTCACCATGTGTTCTAACTGGGTGGGGTGGGAGAGACTAGAGGAGGAGACATATCGTTGTTCCAATTAGTAGGGACACACAATCTGTCACCTTTCCCTAACAGAACCGGGATGTGTGTGTTTACACATACACATCCCCATTCTCGTTCTGTCATGAGCGATCGCGGGTGCCTGGCGGACATCACACCCACAGGGCACGTGCATCAGCCCCCGGGGACATGCTGCGGGCACGTGCAGTAGCGTCTTAAAGAGCCGACGTATACCTACGGTGATTTGCACAGCCGTGCCAACTTGCTGCAGTGTAACGTTTAAACATATAATGTTACTGACATAATATCAATTGCTCTTTCTGGAAACATTGGGGTTCATTTACTAAAGCTGGAGAGTGCAAAATCAGGCTTACTTCTGCATAGAAACCAATCGGCGTCAAGGTTTTATTGCCAAAGCTTAATTGAACAAACTGAGGTTAGAAGCTGATTGGTTTCTATGCAGAAGTAAGCCTGATTTTACACTCTCCAGCTTTATTAAATTAACCCCAATGTGTCCAGAAAGAGCAATTGATATTATGTCAGTAACATTATATGTTTAAACGTTACACTGCGGCAAGTTGTCTCCAGCTTTAGTAAAAAGAGCCCATTATTACAGTTCACTTCAGATTCTAAAGCATAAGAGATAGGTGTGTGTTCTGCATGCCACTCAGTGGATTTGTGTGTGAGTATACAATAACACTGAGTATGTTTTTTCTGTGGCTCTCAGTTGGGATAGCCTTGGCTATTTTCTTACCAGAGTTTGCAGATTTTTATGAATTATGTGTTGTAATTGTTCTTTGCAGATTATAAGCACATTCGCTGTCCTTTTCCCAAAATTTGAGAATTTGGTGGATATTTATTGGATAAAACAAAATAAAGATCTCTATGAACATCATATGTAAAGTTGACTAGGAGTTAATACTATACTCATAAAACTGCTGGAGAAAAAATGAATTCCATCTGAATGCCATATAATGAAAACATTACTGCTATTGAGTTTTTTTTCTCTTGACAATAATAAGTAGAAACATTTTTTTTTTTTTAATGCATTTTACCTTACCTTTCTTATTTCTGTCTTGTAAAAAAAATCATTATCATATCCTGCAGAGAATGCTGATTAATTTCAGCTAATGATGGCTCAATATTTTTTTTTTTGAACATCTAAACTAATAGCACTGATGGCTAAATAATGTCTTTTTGATAATAGGGCCATTTGCAAAGACTTGTAAAGAATGAAGTCTCTAAGGCACTTTTTCACAATGTAAAACAGGATAACTTCAAATATGCTGCTTGCATACTAATAAATAAATAAATATATATATATATATATATATGTATATATATATATATATATATATATATATATATATATATATATATATATTGTGGTATTGGGGGTTATTTAGCTTCAGTTTAGAGCTTACCAGTGAGCTGAGTCTACGCCAGATATGCAGTTTAAGGGCTTTTTTGGCCCATGCTAAGAAAAAACAGTCCATCCAGGATTCCCACGCAGGGGTTTCTTCCACAAAGCAATAATGAAATAAATGGAAAATACCGAGCCACCCGGCTCTCTGGTCAGCACTGCTGTTCAGGCGTTGACCTCGGTCCTCTTGACCCTGTAACTGTGTCTCTGTTTGGTACACCCACTGTACCTCTGTTGATACTCTCTCTTACAGCTTCCTGGCTTACGTTATTTCCACACGGCTGCTTCAGGCCTGTAGCCTAGAACAAAACTCCTTAGAACAAAAGGGTTTCCTTGAGTTAAAGTGGGGTTGCACACAAAAAATCATTAAAATTCCTAAAAAAAAAAAAAAAAAAAGCATTTGGAAATGTCTTTTTTTTAACTCACCTCTAAATGCCTGTTGCTAGGGAGTCCCTCGTAGTCTGCCTCCTTCAGTGCCTGGGCTGGTGACATCACTTCCCCTCGGCGCAGGAAGGGCTCAGCTCTGCCCCCTCCCTCCTGTCAGTCATCTGGGACACGTGACAGGTCCCAGATGACTGCGTGGCCAATCACGGTGCACGGCGCTGCTCGCACAGTGCCCACAGTTACAATGCCAGCGCCGCCGAGAGGAGGGGGGGACGAGCGGAGCTTC
Source organism: Lithobates sylvaticus (assembly GCA_028564925.1). Classification (NCBI taxonomy): domain Eukaryota; kingdom Metazoa; phylum Chordata; class Amphibia; order Anura; family Ranidae; genus Lithobates; species Lithobates sylvaticus. The sequence continues at coordinate 154,808,449 of CM053031.1, forward strand.
GATCCCCCGCATTGCTGGACCCTGGAACAGGTAAGTGTCCGATTATTAAAAGTCAGCAGCTGCAGTATTTGTAGCTGCTGACTTTTAATTTTTTTGTTTTAATGGTTACTCCTCTTTAAGCTCTCTCCTAGCTTACTCCTGATCAGCGCCTTGCTAAACTGTCACAAAGTACATCTGCCTCCTGCAGACATGCATGCTCTGGCTGCACCCATGCAGTCTCTGACTCCTGCAGGAATGGGAGTCCACCGGACTTCCTTTCTGTCGGGTGGGGCCCTGAGCCATAGCCAGGTCACAACTAAATAGCCCAGCACACAGCTGTGCAATCAGCGTGCCTTTCTCTCCAAAATCTGGTGTAAACCAGCAATATTCCAGGTAGCACAGGGTCCCAATGACACAATATATATATATATATATATATACAGTGGTGTGAAAAAGTGTTTGCCCCCTTCCTCATTTCCTGTTCCTTTGCATGTTTGTCACACTTAAGTGTTTCGGAACATCAAACCAATTTAAACAATAGTCAAGGACAACACAAGTAAACACAAAATGCAATTTGTAAATGAAGGTGTTTATTATTAAAGGTGAAAAAAAATCCAAACCATCATGGCCCTGTGTGAAAAAGTGATTGCCCCCCTTGTTAAAACATACTATAACTGTGGTTGTCCACACCTGAGTTCAATTTCTCTAGCCACACCCAGGCCTGATTATTGCCACACCTGTTCACAATCAAGGCATCACTTAAATAGGAGCTGCTTGACACAGTAAGGTCCACCAGAAGATCCTTAAAAGCTACACATCATGCCGAGACCCAAAGAAATTCAGGAACAATTGAGAAAGAAAGTAATTGAGATCTATCAGTCTGGAAAGGGTTATAAAGCCATTTCCAAAGCTTATGGAAATCCAGCGAACCACAGTGAGAGCCATTATCCACAAATGGCGAAGACATGGAACAGTGGTGAACCTTCCCAGGAGTGGCCGGCCGCCCAAAATTACCCCAAGAGCGCAGCGACGACTCATCCAAGAGGTCACAAAAGACCCCACAACAACGTCCAAGGAGCTGCAGGCCTCACTTGCCCCAGTTAAGGTCAGCGTTCATGCCTCCACCATCCCGGAAAAGACTGGGCAAAAATGGCCTGCATGGCAGAGTTCCAAGGAGAAAACCACTGCTGAGCAAAAAGAACATCAAAGCTCGTCTCAATTTCTCCACAACACATCTTGATGATCCCCAAGACTTTTGGGACAACATTCTGTGGACCGATGAGACAAAAGTGGAACTCTTTGGAAGGTGTGTGTCCAAGTATATCTGGCGTAGAAGGAACACTGCATTTCAGAAAAAGAACATTATACCAACAGTAAAATATGGTGGTGGTAGTGTGATGGTCTGGGGCTGTTTTGCTGCTTCAGGACCTGGAAGACTTGCCGTGATAAAAGGAACTATGAATTCTGCTGTCTACCAAGAGATCCTGAAGGAGAATGTTCGACCATCTGTTCGTGTACTCAAGCTGAAACGAACTTGGGTTCTGCAGCAGGACAATGATCCTAAACACACCAGCAAGTCCACCACTGAATGGCTGAAGAAAAACAAAATGAAGACTTTGGAGTGGCCTAGCCAAAGTCCTGACCTGAATCCTATTGAGATGTTGTGGTATGACCTTAAAAAGGCTGTTCATGCTCGAAAACCCTCTAATGTAACTGAATTAGGACAATTCTGCAAAGATGAGTGGGCCAAAATTCCTCCAGGACGCTGTAAAAGCCTCATTGCACGTTATCGCAAACGCTTGGTTGCAGTTGTTGCTGCTAAGGGTGGCCCAACCAGTTATTAGGTTTAGGGGGCAATCACTTTTTCACACAGGGCCATGATGGTTTGGATTTTTTTTCACCTTTAATAATAAACACCTTCATTTACAAATTGCATTTTGTGTTTACTTGTGTTGTCCTTGACTATTGTTTAAATTGGTTTGATGTTCCGAAACACTTAAGTGTGACAAACATGCAAAGGAACAGGAAATGAGGAAGGGGCAAACACTTTTTCACACCACTGTATATATATATATATATATATATATATATATAGTTTATTTACCAAGGGGGTAGAGAATGCTCACTTAGCTTAGTAAATGATGCTGTAAAGCTAGGCTTACTTTGAACAGTCTGTATAATGAATGGGTATCTAAATAATAAAACAAGATTTAAAACAGGGACAGTACTTACATTCAATGCAAAGCACCCCTTGTGCTTCTGGCTGCTGTTTTAGTTGAAATTCAAAGTCCTCTGTCCCCAGGACAGGTCCCTTGGCTTTAGTAATACCTGCATCACTGGAAGATTACAACCGCTGAGATTATATGCACATGGATTAGAGAGCTAACAGAGCACTTTGCTTTCCCCCAGCAAATTTCCCCGTCCTCCCCAAGGAAAAGCCCCCCTTCCCTCAGGTATCCCCTCCAAATTAATCATCAAATTAATCATCAATTGCTCACCTATGCATAACATTTTGCTTACCTCTTGGACCTCCATTCAGAGCTTATCTCTGCACCCCCTGTCCACAGCCCAGCTATAAAACCCCTATCCACAGCTCACCTATGCATTTCCCATCCAAAGCTCCCCTCTATGCCCCTCTCCACAGCTCACCTCTTCCCCTCCCATCTAAAGCTCACCTCTGTACCTCTGCCCACAGCTCAACGCTATACCCCTGTCTACAGCTCACCTTAGCACCCCCATCCACAACTCACTTTTGTACCTCCTGTCAACATCACACCTCTGCACTCCTCTATCCACAGCTTGCACACAACTCACCTCTGCACCCCCAGCCACAAATTATCACTTTAACTCCATCCACAGCATATCCCAAAGGATCTCAGGCTGGTAAGGGGGTGGAAATTCCATCCCCTTCCCAGCTCTCACTTCTGCACAACCCCCCCCCCCCCCCACCTTTCCACAGCTCTCACTTTGTACAACCTTTCCCACTTTCCTTTAAGGTGAGGATAAAATGTATCCAAAAACAAAAGAGATTTACTGTTTCATCACAAATTATTGATGATGCAAAAAATCGTATAGGGAACTAAATGTTGATTATTTTATTTGAATTATTTTTGTTGATTTGTATTATTGCATTTATTGTGTTGAAATGCTGTAGGGGGTTCAGTATTCATAAAGAGGCACCTGGACCCTCTAATAAATAGATATAAGGGAGTAGGATATATGTATGCAATGATATTTGTTTTACATATGATGTGGTTGATTGTTACTAATAACTTGGGATTGATACACATCTTATTTTATGTGTCCAATGCTTAATAAATACTTTCCATGTGTGATTGGGTGTATACTCTTGAAGATACTGTACATACTTATAGATGAGAACTAATGAGTTAATGAAGTGCATGCTGTTTTCAGTACCCATACACTAAATGCGTTGGAGCATAACCGAAAGTGATGTCATCACACATAGTACACCCAGAAGTGACATCATTGTACACCCAGGAGCAAGGAGGAAGGGACGGTTCTTAATTGTATGCATGAAGCAGGCATTTTGGTGTTTTTAATATGTGACGCACTCTTGGTGCAAGGCATAGCGCATTTTTTTTTGCATGGACACTTCATTACATGTGATATTGATATGTGTTTTTGATTAATTTTGTTCCTATTTTTCCATTAGTAAAGTAACACAGATTAGCGCTTTATATTAATGTTTACATATGTTTAAAATATTTGACGTGGGGGGGGGGGGGGGTGGTAATGGGATACATCTACTTTGTCTGTAAAGTAAATCCCAGGTGTAAAATAAAACATTTAATAACTATCATAGAGCCTCTAGCAGAAAGCATCAGATCCTCTGATGCCATTCATGGCATCAAAATAGGCTCCGAGACCCATAAAATAGGACTATTTGCCGACGATATAATCCTAACCATCATTAACCCAGAAACCGCCATCATAGCCATACAAAAACTATTACATGACTTCGGAAAAGTGTCCTTTTATTAAGTTAATACCAGCAAATGCTATAAATTAGCACTTAATATACCATCAAAAACCCAAAATAAAATCAAACAAATATTCCCCTGTAACTTGGATTCCCCCTCCATCACATATCTTGGGGTGCAGCTGTCCTCCTCTTCTGCTAACACATATATCCACAACTACCCTCTGCTGTTGCATTAACTAGAAGATTAAATTAACCAAACATCTGGGTGGGGTGGGTCTCCCTAATGCACAGACATGCTACCCTCCCGACTCTAGCTATGGCAACCAGTATTCACCAGAAAACCAAAAATCTCACCATACCCCACGGTACAAGCCACTGTTGCAGCATGGTCAGCCCTAATACATCAAAAATTCCCAGATACACCTATCTGCAAATTACAGACCCCCCTGGTGACCTATCAATACCTAATAGCTAACATATCAATCCAAGGCTGGAAACAGAGAGGCAATCACTTCCTCACACCCCTAATGGAGGAGCAGGAGATGTTAGACACCGTTAAACTATTTCAGATAAAGCACTATACCTTGGCCAACACACCTAGACCAATAGAAATACCTCAAGCACTATGGGACTATTTGCTCAATAAGCTCCCTGGAAAAAGAAGGGGATCTCTTTATTCTACAAACTTACTAACCCTCTTTATATACATTCCAAACTATCTAGAATGACAAAATGGGAGCAGGAATGAAAAAGAGAATATCCACTAAGTCAATGGCACCTAGCAGTAAAATATAACAGTAAATCCTCAGCTTGCATAGACCACTGGGATAATTCCCTAAAAATCCTACACAGGTGGTACCTAACACCCTTACGCCTTCACAAAATGAATCCAAACATAACCCCACTCTGCTGGAGGAACTGTCAAAGCAATGGTAATTTACTTCACACTTTGTGGAGCTGCAGGATAATAGAAAGCTACTGGAAAGAAGTATCATCCATAATCAAGGAAGTTACACATATCACATTTATACTTGACCCAGCACTGGCATTGCCCAGCATTGGTATTGAACAGTTCCCCCCTGTACTGAGGAAAATAGTAGTACATAACTTGTTTGCTGCCCGCATCTCCCCGGCAAAAGAATGGCGCCCTCCATCAGCTCCTCACATAGAAGTAGTAATATCCAGTTAATAACCAATACCTTATGGAAAAGCTCCTAGCATATAAAGAAAGAAAAGCTCCAGTTTTCCACAAATACTGGGAAAACTGGAGAACCTCAAAATATGCCTGTCTAAACTTATTGATAACTGCCATAAATACCTGAACGTCCAGTTGGGGGAGTGAACAACAGTTGCAGGGGTGGTTGTACTAGTACTGCGACTTCCAATAAATATAATGGCTACAACCACCTCTATACTGACTTATGTGTATCACCTAGCACTGAAAACAAATCACGGTTTGTAAGTTTATAGTATTAGTTTACATGATTACATATTACTTACTTGTTGCAAATTAAACTTGCTTCGTGCATTATCTCCCAAGACCCTCGCTAAGGTCTAAGGGAAGCTACTTTAGGGCTATGTCTGATCTGAGCCTGCTCACAGTATGTACCCAAAAGGGGTGACAGGCTCTGCCTCCTAAGAGGCCATTTTCTATTGTACTTTAAGTAGCTTATATTTAAACTATCCTTCCAAATTTATTAATTCAATGTCTGTTAACCACGACTTGTACCTACTTGATATATGCAATGTCTTACTTATCATGTAAACTGCAAAACTCAATAAAAATCTATGGTTAAAAAAAACCAAAAAACATTTAATAACTGTTACAGTATTGAAGTGTTTAAATACAGCAGCGATACCAATCTTATTCATTACAATATAAAAAAGGGCCCTTTTTACATAAGTTTGGCTGTGATACATGATTTTTCATGCACCAATAATAGACATTGAGCTGCAATAGCTGCCACAATAGATATAAAAGCTACAGGAAAATGTACTCTAAAACCATTCTAAAAAAATGTAAATCCCTCACATTTATGCAACTTGTTCAGTGGCACAACATTGTAGATGTATAACTTTTGATCTTGTTTTACAGTACTGCAGTACTGCACAGTTTTACAGTACTGCACTGCATTCAAAGTTTAATCAAGTTTCAAGACAGAATACACACAACCCACAACCCCACATTTCCCAAATCATATCTCATTCCCATATACCCACGTATCCCCCAAATATTCAAAATATAGACTTCGGGTATCTGTTTGAATAAAAATGGCTAGCATCAGGAGAGTACATGAGCACTTGAATAGGTAGCAATTAAAAATCATAAGGCAGGTTTTGTCTTTAAATATAAATTAAAGTGTATATTCTGTTGTTTCAAACAAAATTGTGGGGTACCGGCGCTAGTTATTTCTGTTTAATATTTTTTTATATAATATTTTATGTTTTTACGATGATCTATTAGTGAGCTGCAGTTTTGTGAACTATAATCATCATCTGGTGATTATTTGAAATAAAAAGTGAGAAAAAGAAAACCGCGCCACCCTTTGTTAGTAATTCTGTTTAATGTGGTATTGCTATATAGGTGTGGCTCTGCTCTGCTATATTACAAGCAGCAGGAGAGGCTGGACTTCTATATTGCAATTAGTGTCCCAATTGTAAAGTGCCGTAATGAACCTAATGAAAGTGCTCTGTGCTAGATATAACTATCACGTTACCGTGGTAGTGTTTTTGAACGTGATTGTGTGTGTTCAGGGTATAGTGCAACTGCATTACTAGTGCTATCAAAATGTCTTCATTTTTACCTCAAGCAATCACAGTTATTGGGAAAACCAAATAAATAATACAGAATATCGAATACGAAAGACTAAGTACAGTTGACAAATCGAGGAAAAATAATGTGACTGAGAATAAAGTCCGTGACAACACCAATGTGCTTGTTGAAGTCTTATACTTTAAATTTTCATTGTGCAGGTCTTTTTCCAGTGTGTCCACCACCAATTATGCAATGGGTCACTTACCAAAATGAGGTAAGTGTAGGGCGTATGGTTTAATTTTGGATAACCAATCCTATCTGTGGTCTCCCGCTTGCTCCCAGTTCCTGGTATGGGTGGTTTACATAGGTTCCACACGTTCCCCCAAAATGAGATAATGAAATAGGCCTCTAATGGTGAAGTACGTTTATAAAAGCTTTTTATTTAAAAAATATATAACATATAAAACTCACATGGTCCAGTGCCTATAGCTGGCACTGAGCATATCCAGCCTTGTGTTTATAAAAGTGGTATCGCTCTTATCTTCCTGTCTGTTTCCGTGTTGTTTGCGTCCCGGGTCCCCTTCCTGGTCTGAGCTGCCTCTCCCGGAAGTGACGTGATCGCGTGTTTACCCAGCAGCCTCTACGCGTTTCGCAAATAACTCTTGCATCATCAGGAAGCTTCATAATTGGTGGTGGAAACACTGGAAAAAGCCTGCACAATGAAAATTTAAAGTATAAGACTTCAACAAGCACATTGGTGTTGTCACGGACTTTATTCTCAGTCACATTATTTTTCCTCGATTTGTCAACTGTACTTAGTCTTTCGTATTCGATATTCTGTATTATTTATTTGGTTTTCCCAATAACTGTGATTGCTTGAGGTAAAAATGAAGACATTTTGATAGCACTAGTAATGCAGTTGCACTATACCCTGAACACACACAATCACGTTCAAAAACACTACCACGGTAACGTGATAGTTATATCTAGCACAGAGCACTTTAATTAGGTTCATTACGGCACTTTACAATTGGGACACTAATTGCAATATAGAAGTCCAGCCTCTCCTGCTGCTTGTAATATAGCAGAGCAGAGCCACACCTATATAGCAATACCACATTAAACAGAATTACTAACAAAGGGTGGCGCGGTTTTCTTTTTCTCACTTTTTATATTCTGTTGTTTAGTTGCTGGATGATAAGAAAGTAGCTCAATTAGGCTGCAATATAAGAGGAAAAGACAAACCACTCTATATCATTAAACACAATTTACAGTGTAAGGCCAGGTTCATACCATTGTGGTTCTGCAAGACGTGTTTTGCACATGGCATTTTAATGGGCTGCCATGCCTCCTGGAACACAGGGAAAAGGTCACTGCAGCATTTTAGAAATTACAGCACACATAGGAACCACAAGTGCAGTGTGGTTCCCAGTGTTGCAGTGATTTCCAGTGCGTGCGGTGTGTTATTAGGATTAATGGCACTCCAACACATCTCATCTCTCATCTGCGTTTCACTGTGCGGCTGGTTGCAGCTGTGGGAACAGGTGTGGAAAGGCAGAGTGAACCACCTACACAGATGTGAACCTAGTCTAATACTTCAGAGAAAATAGCCACAAGCATTTTACAGTCACTGAACAGATGCAGGAGCTAGTAATGGTGGCAGTGTCAGACCATGAGAACTGATAGAAGATGGCCATGGTGGCAGCAACAGGATAGAAAAGGTGGCAGGAGATAGTAATATTGGCAAGCCAGGAATGGTGGCAAGAGCTAGTAATGATGGCAGGCCAGCAGAGGTGGCAAGAGCTGGTAATAATGGCAGGCAACCAGAGGTATCAGTAGCTGGCAATATTGGCTGGTTAGCAGTGGTGGAAGGATCTGTCAATGAGGGCAGGCCAGGAGAGGCAGCAGAAACGGGTAATTCTGACAGACCAGCAGAGGTGGTAAGCTGGAATTGTTGGCAGTGGCGGGCCAGGAGAGGTGGCAGTAGCTTTGAAGGGTGGCAGGGCAGCAGAGATGGCAGCAGCTGGTAATGGTGGCAGGAAAAGAATTGGTGCTTGTGAATAGAATGACAAAGACAATTTCGTTTTTAGCATCAATTCAGGGGTTTTGTATTCATTACCGATCCCTTTATATTAAAATGAGCCAACTGACAGAGTCAGGGGACAGCTGGATACATCTTTATGTAACAAAATCACCTGCTGTGCTGAAGGTCCTCTCACACATCACACTGGCTGCAGGGCAAGACACAAGTGCCAGTGGCTTCTGCGCAAGTTCCTGCAAGTGGTGCGTTCTTGACACGCAATAACCCATGGTGTCCTCACTTCAAAGCATTCACATTGTGGTAGCTAAAATGCTGCCAATAATTTCTACCTGCAGCCTGACTTATTATCTCCTCCTCCTCACCACCAGCAACCCTCCTCCTTCTCCTCATACTCCTGCTCTGCCTTCTGCTGCCTAACAGGGATTAAGGCAGTAGGCAAAGGATCCTGCTGGCTCTGAAACAGCAGGAATTCCTCCTATTCACCGTGCAGCTGTGCTTCCATGAACCAGTCAAAAACATCAGGTCATGTGTGCTTCATAAGTAACACCAGATGGATCTTGTCACTAATCCCCATTTCACCATTCTGGATCGCCTCATCTAACAGTGATGAGATGCTGCACGCATCCTGAGTCAGTGGCTACTGATGTGGTGAAAAGAATCTTAGCTCTCAAAAGCCTGCCTCCTTACATACTAGTACAAGTACCGATTGAGTGTACTCATTGACTGCCTGTTGCAACCACTGCAAGCATGGCCAACATTGAATTTTTATAGCATGAGTGTATCACATATCAGACAGTTTGGAGGCAGAATCTTATGCTTCTCCAAGACATCATGGAAGCCAGTGTACCTAACTAGAAACCACTGCACCACCAGATATAGTACATATGCCAAGTAGAGCTGGACGAAAGTTTCGGCCCAAGCATAAGTTTGGCCCGAACATTGACTCTTTGCCCCAATCGGGGAACACCCACATTTGCAGGGTGTTCGGCAGGTGTACATCACAAAATGCCCTGCAATGCACTGCGCGCTGCACAGTGCATTTTGTGCCCTGATTGGGCAAAGCTTTGCCCAATTAGGGCACAGTAAATCATTAACGGCATCATTAACAACCAACAATCATTAACAACCAATCAGCTGTCAATGGGCTTCCTTCACATAGGGGCCGGGATCTGGGAGCTCCTTCTTAAAGACATCTGCCAAAAGACTCCCACAACCACAGCCGAGGGTTGTAGGGAAGAGACCCCTGTCCCTATCAACATAGGGACAAGGTGCAACATAGGGACAAAGCACCCAACCTCCCATGTTGAGGGCATGTGGCCTGGTGTGGTTCAGGTGGGGGCCCTCACCCCCCCCTCTTCTGTCCTGCCAGGCAGTGTGCTCGGATAAGGGTCTGCAGACAACCATGCTGAGTGACAAGGTATTATAAAAGCAGGAGGAAGATGAAGAAGAGGGTGTATTTGCAGCAGTAACTGATCAATCTGCATCTGGGAGGAGAAAGAGGAAGAAGGCTTAATGAGCCACTCAAACTCCTCCTCCATGTGCTCTGGCTGTATACCATGCCTATTAGCAAAAAGTAGAGGCATGGGTACATTGCCTCTCAAAAGTGTGGCATGACCATAATTTTGTTGTGTGAGACCTACTCCCTCCTCACTACCTCTTTTAGCAGAGCCTCTGCATTTGCCTTGAAGACTTCCTGACATTGTACAGGGATACAGGGATTTGGCACACTTGGCAATAGGGGCAAAAGGATGTGGTGCAAACAAAGGGTAGCTTTCTGTGTCAGTCACAATTTCATGCTGCTGATATTAAAAATCCCCCAGTAAAATGTAATTAAAACATAAAATAAACTTTCCCTGCAACATCCAGAGCTTAGTAAATAAGGTGAAAATTCACTTTGCTACCCTGATATCCAATCATAAACAAGAAAAATTGATTGGATGATGGAAGTCAGCAGAGCTTTCTCTCATTTACTAAGCTCTGGAGCAACTGCAATTGCAGTCACTTGCAAAGTGCACAGTCTTTTGGCCTTTAGTAAATGAACCCTATTGTGTTAACCAAAACCCTAGGAGACATCAGAATGTTCATGACTGAGGGATCTCTGGCATCTCTGATGAACACTTTGTTAGAGGAGTGATGGTGGTAGTCTCAAAATCAAACACTGCTACCAGAATGTGATGACAGCACTCTCAGACTCGCCATACACAGAGATTTTTCAACTCCTGGGACAACAGAAATTCTTTAAGTCCTGGTTTAGAACATTTAAAAATAAACATAATGATTTTTAGGTATAATTTAATGACTAGACAAGAAAGGAACAGTACAAGCAAAATATTCTGGAAATAATACAAAATTATACAATAGCAACTCTAAAATAAATAAAAATAACAATGAACAGTACATAAATAGATGTTATGTGTCATTCCAACAGGGTCAAATTCAATGTAGCACGTGCCGGGTTCTGACAGAGCTCTTGGTCTTCAGACTTGATTCAGCATTTGCGTTTGTGTGTAGGTACAATGGAAAATTGAAAGCCCCTGCAGTCAATTCCAGCAGCTGTCTGTGGACCTTATAGAGTTTTTCTAACTGTATCTATACTATCACATGACCATACAGTAAAGTCTGATGACCAATATATTATTGCAAAACAAGAAATCCCAATCTGAGACTTCAAATATAATATTTATTTGATGCCAGTTTTCATTAGGAGATAAAATGTGTCTAATCCATTTGCCATAGCTCATATTATAGGGGTATTCCATCTAAAAATTATAATAATTCTCTTTTATAGGGGGTTACTGCTCATTATTAACACATTTTTTTAAGGTCAGAATTTATAAAATATGACCAGTTTGGTAAGCTGAGTTGTATGAAAGGGGTGCTTTCTGTTTAGAGAAAGCCAAACTCCAAATGTGGAATGCTTCTAACTGGCTTCACGCCACCCAATTACATAAATTTAGGAAAAAATCATACCAGGGTATGTGTTAACAGCTCTGTAATGAAAGGTTCCAAGCCGTAGTAGAGTGTTGTACTGTGTTAGCCATCTATTAATTCATTAATGCATGGAGCTAAAGTTATACCCTTTATTGGTTAACCTAGGTTAATAAAGATGAAAGCCTTCATGATTTTGATCACTTCTCTGGGATTTATAAAATGTATCAGCCTGATGAAGGAATCTAAGTGATCCTCAAAATTTGTAACTTTACTAACTTAAATTAGCTAATAAAGGGTATCACTTAAACTTCAACATTTCTGTCCAACATTGTCTCAATAAAATTTATGATACTGGGGAGCGCATGTGCGGCATGGAGCAGAGCGGCCACTTCTCATCAGTGCTCTGGTCCTACATGTGAACTCTGCCTGGAATCCCAAGGGTTTTCTGACCTATAATCCTCCCAGCTACACACCAACATCTTGGGAAATCCTCTGTGTATGCCAACATCGAAAAAAAGTGCAGAGGAGGAGCCCAGTGATTGCTCACTCATTTTACCTCCTCGGGACCCAGGAACACTGCAGCATGGCAGGACATGATGCTGGCTCTCTGCCCTCCCCCACTGCTGCTGCACTCTCACCATCAGATCCTCAGCAGATGGAACAAGGGTCTTCTAAAGACAATAAGTACCCCCTTCTGACTAAAGCTGACCTAGATCAAATTTTAGTTTAGCCTTTAGGCACCAAACGGTTATCCAAATTTCAAAATGAACTCCAGAAATCTACAGCCACACTCTCCCAAGAAATAGCCTCTTTAGGCTCTCTCGCTGATTTATTGGAGACTAAAGATGATGAACTCTCCATTGCATATAATGACCTTACTAGAGAACATGAGGCATTATCTGCTGCCTTTATTCAACTCCAAGCCCAAGCTGAAAATTTGGAAAATTGCAATAGGAGGAACAATTGACGGATCAGAGTTGCCCCAGAGTCAGTGACTGATCTCTCCTCATACACTATGAAACTTTTCAAACTTCTTCTACCTAACACACCTCTACTTCTTTCACATGTGACCGTATTCACAGAGCACTGAGAGCAAAACCCTCCCCTGATAAAGCAGGCATATTGTTCTGTGCATAAAGGACTTTCTCATAAGAGGAGATACTTGGAGCTGCAAGAAAAACAAGAAATATAAACCTGGTCAAAGTTACTTTACAAATACATCCAGATATTTTACAAGCCACTTTGGAAAGATGGAAAAAAATTAAGGAAATCACTTCTGCTCTATCCACAGCTCACATCCATTATAGATGGGGTTTCCCCATTAAATTGGTTGTCCCTAACACTGGATCTACATACATAGTAACTACACTGGCGGAAGGTCAAGATATTTTGGTGAAGTTGGGTCTGCTTGAGAATGAAAACCTACAAAGACCTCCTTCCACTCTTAGACTCTCTCCTCTCTGGAACACACCATTTTCAAAAGAGAAGACCACTGTAGAACACTCCATGAAGCTGACTGTTCTGAACCATCCGACCGTAATTGAAACACCTCCTTATTTTTCTTGATGGTTGTTTATTGATAACTTTATAAAAAATTGAATCCCATTTCTTGATTTTTTTTTTCTTGCTCTAAATATGTTGTTCAATTCTTTCTGGAACTGCTTCTCATTTTTGAACTTATACTACCATCTACTGATCAGTTCTATTATATCAGTTCTATTATATTCAGAAGCATTACTGATGAGACTTTGTTTTGTGATTGTTTTTTTGTTTTTGCATTTTTTTCACTCTTAACAGTTTTGGTCACGGTTATATTTGCTTTATAGTATGGTTAGCTACATCATAACTCACAAAGAGGCATACTAGCATTATTTTCTATATTCACTGGTCAGTTGGTCGTACCTGCCGATACACACATGATTTTCCCCCACTCAGTCCTCTCACGCCAGATGGGATTGATGTTTTTTTTGCTCTTGGTCTATTCTTTTCTGATTGGACACTTCTGCCTCACTCTGTTAACACTGGTCTGGTGTTTTTGGTCTCCCTGGAGTGGGAGGATTGAGTTTGAGATTAATAGATCTCAAATGTTTTTTTGTAAACCAGGGCTTTTTTCCTCCCCTGGTTCCAACAGTTCTATATGGGTTTTGTTTATTGCCTATTGGCACAGGCAATTCAAGTATTGCTAAAATCATCATTTTATTACGATGCTGGTGTGTTTGTGACCTATTTTGTTGGGGACAAATGGCGACCCCCTGTACTCCCCTACGATAATTCTATACGTAGTTTCATTATACTTTTCTGTTGGACACAACTTCCCGATCAATAATATGGCTATAACTTGTATTTCTTATAAATGTGCAGTGGTTTAATTCCCCTAAGAAATGCTGTAAAGCATTTTTGCACTATAAACATTTGGGAGCAAAAATTATAAGAAACACATTTCTGTCAAACTAATCATTAATCAAAGTGGGCTCACTGTTTTTCTCCATCATACTTTTACCATGCAAGTTCAACATGTTTACAGGGACAATGATAGTCGTTTCCTCATTTTAAAAGGTAACATTGCTGGTTGCAAGCTCACAGTGGCAAATATTTATGCCCCCAACGAGGGCCAGTCATATTTTTCCAAAATGTTTTTGAACAATATCACTCCCCACACATAATATTAGGGGGGCGATTTCAATCTGGTTTCTCAACCTGCCTTGGATAGGAGTAAACCTACTCCTCATTACAATGCCTTCCCTAAAGCTATTTGTAATCAACTAAACTCATTCCAACTTAAAGATTCCTGGAGGGCTTTGAATATGGGTGCACAAGAATGCACACACTACTTACACCCTCATGATACTTATGCTAGGTTAGAATATCTACGGTATACTGTAGCCTTATAATTTTAGCCACATCTAATGATGCCTCCATCTATATTTTCTCCTGGTCCAACCACCACATAGCTTCCTTTAAGACATCCCTGATCTGTCTTGCTAACACCCCCTAATTATGGAGACGTAATGAACCTTTGTTATCGGACCCCACCTCCTAACAAATAATTGCGTCCAAAATAGAAGAATATTTTAAACTTAACTCCACTCCAGATGTTTCTCTCACATCAATGTGGACAGCTCATAAAGCTGTCTGTAGAGAACACCTTATTAAATTGGCCTCACATCAAGACAAAGTCTGCTGGTCCACTATTTTATCTCTTACAAGGGAACTAGACTATTTATATAAATCCCATCATAACTCCCAAGATCCTACTCTTCTCTCTGATTCAATTCAAAAAGATAGAATTAGATTCCCTTTTTTCATATAAAGCAGAAAAAGCATTGCCCTGGCCTAAAGCCAAATTTTGCTCATCCAGTAACTCCTATACAGCGATGTTTGTCAGGAAACTCAACCCTACTCTTGAGCTATCCCATGTTTACAAGTTACATACCCCCGCAGGCCATATGGCTTTGCATCCCTCTGAGATATTGGATATATTTTAAAAACTTTATGCAGATCTGTTGGCCAAACCGACCTCTTCTATTTCCCCAACAGCCTTCTCCTGGTTGGCTAATATCCCTCTGCCCACTTTGACTCGCTCCCAACTAGACTCACTAAATGCATCTTGTTTGGAAGAAGAAATTAGAATCATTATTAAATACCTAACGTCAAGATCATCCCCGGGCCTAGATGGCTTTTCCTCAGCCTATTATAAACAATATATAGACCTTCTGACCAGACACTTCACAGATGGGATGCTTTTAGCCAAGATGTCCCTGATTCCAAAACCAGGTAAAGATTACTCTCTACCAGCTATTTTCGTTCGATTTCGGTCATTAACAACAATCTAAAAATGTTGTTGGTTGTTAGCCAACAAACTTGCCATTGTAATCTCCACTCTTATTTCCCAATACCAATCCAGTTTTACATCGGACCGGTGTTCTGTTAAAAGAGCTAACTCATCAAAATCTCCAACCACGTCAATTTCGGTGACTCTCTAGCAGCAGTAATTGCAGATTTCAATGACTTGGCTGTTTTCACAGAACACCAGCAGCATATACACTATGGTACATGACAACTTGGCTGTTTTGGCAGAACACTGGGTAAGGAATAAAAAAGTTGTCGCCACCTTGGTATTTGGTTAATAGCATGCGGACTAACAATGTCCCCTCATTATATTGTGTACCATAGTGTATACGCTGCCGATGTTCTGTCAAAACAGCCAAGTCATTGAAATCTGCAAGTACTGCTGCTGGAGAGTCACCAGAAGTGACGTGGTTGGGGATTTTGATGAGTTGGCTCTTTTGACAGAACATCGGCAAATAACCAATAACATTAGATTGGCCACCAACATTATACAGGATGCTAACTTA
This sequence comes from Lithobates sylvaticus, assembly GCA_028564925.1. Lineage (NCBI taxonomy): Eukaryota > Metazoa > Chordata > Amphibia > Anura > Ranidae > Lithobates > Lithobates sylvaticus. The sequence continues at coordinate 154,824,456 of CM053031.1, forward strand.
ACATCAACTTCTGTTTTCCTCTTAAAGTGTTTCTTAACCCCCCAAAAAATGGATCCTGTCCCTTTAAATGATTTTATACAGCATAGTGCTTGTGCTGTGTCATCATCAACCCCTTGATTTCCTTCCCGAACTTACTACAGATGTTACAGGATTTTTCTGCCCTTTCGGGTCTTACCATAAATATAACTAAATCTATAGAAATGCCCATTAATATCCCAGCGCTGGATTTCTTGCGTCTATCTAACAAGGTTACTCTGTGGTATAACAAGGAAGCTGAGACTTCTGCAGTGTATAAATGTGCTTTTTACTATACAAAGCTGCTGTACAAAACTATTACAATCTTAGGAATACAATACAAGACTGACAGATATCTATAACAAGCAAAATGCCTAGAAAATAGAACAGCCTAAAGTCTAACAGTACAAATACATTTAAAAGGGTTACTTAACTTCTGTTACTGAATGTTCATGACCTCCAATTGGCAATATTTCTTCTTGGAGACCAGGTTCTGTTCTTGTATCATGAGCGGCTTCTTCTGATCTTCAAAGCATGATGATGTGTGTCCTGATGTTACAGCATGATGTGTTCCAGTCCTCCTCTGTGTCTCTACCCATCCATTTTATATCCCAGTTTGTTGACCAAAGTTAACAACCGACTAACAGTCATTCTTTTCAGGTTGAGAGACCCTCCAAACCTGTTTACTGTAGCTGACGAGACAATGGGCTAACTAACCATTGTCTCCTGAATGAAATCCTGTCATCAATATAACAGTCATTCTTTTCAGTCTGAGGGACACTCTCAGCCTGTTTACTGTAGCTGACGAGACAATAGCCTCTTCAAACTGTCAATTTGAATGAAAGAATGCTATCTAAACACCATTGTATGAAAACAGCATTTGTTTGAGAATTCTACCCAAACCAGAGAATCTGATCAACTGAACTTGTAATTTCTCCCATGTAATGTTAGGTCTGATGTTTAAAAAATCATATTTTAACAAACGCAACACAGCGCCCAATTTCAGGCCTTAAAAAACTCCTTTGATTTCCAATGGTCTCAAGCTTCCCTCTCATATCTAGGGATTCATCCTACCCTGGATTTACAGACTTTATTTTTTAAAAACTACCATCCTTTGATAGATAAACTCAAACACTTAAACTTTGGAGATCATACCATATATAATTTTTAGGCAGCAGCAAAAATGACAATCCTACCAAAATTGTTATACAGGCATACCCCACTTTTAAGTACACAATGGGGTTTATTTACTAAAGCTGGAAAGTGCAAAATCAGGCTCACTTCTGCATAGAAACCAATGAGCTTCCAGATTTTATTACCAAAGCTTAATTGAACAAGCCGGGGTTAGAAGCTCATTGGTTTCTATGTAGAAGGGAGCCTGATTTTGCACTTTCCAGCTTTAGTAAATAAACCCCATTGTGTACTTAAAAGTGGGGTATGCCTGTACCTCTTTAGGGCCCTCCCCATTAATTACTAAATCATTTGTAGCTTCCTTTCAACAAGACCTAAATAACTTTATTTGGGTGGATTCCTCTTCCAGATTTGCCTAATATATGGCACTACTATCTGGCATCCAGATTCTCACAACTAGCACAGTGGCATATAATTAATTTGATGGTACCTTGGGTGAAATTTGAATATGATTTGATCCTCCTACATTATCTCCCTGGTCTCCTTTTGGCACATGGAGCTTCTCCCGCTAACATCCGAACCCTTAAACACTCTAGTTGCTCAATGTTTACATTTATGGAAAGGCTTTAAGCATACATATGCACTTTCCTCTCAGGCCCCCCCTTTTGATGCCTTTCAGGGAGATCCGACTCCCAAACAAAATTGGTGTCCTTTTTTTCACCTGATGGATTACCTCAGGGGTTCTTTCTTTACATAAACTATTAGAAGACTCTGTGTTCTTCTCCTTCCAATCTCTGCAGGCCAAATATCACATTCCAAATAATGAAATTTTCTGTTACCTGCAGATAAAACACTTTTACTTATCTCCTTTTAAAGTAGACATGGTCTCAAATCCAACTCAATATGAATACATTTGTATGGAGAATCCCAGAGGGAAGGGCTTTATTTCCACAATATATTCATCCCCCAACAACCGGAATTCTACTGTTAAGCTTTTATATAGGTCAAATCGGGAATCTGAATGCTATTTAGAACCCAAGGCCTTGGATTGGGACGCATATATGGATAATCTTGAGAAATGCATGAGATCTCTGAACACCAGGGAGACTACCGTGAAACTTTTCACAGGGTGGTACCGAACCCTAACTAGAATTCATTCATTTTTGCCCTATGGTATCTCCCCTGTGTTTTAGAGGGTGTCAGACCTCTGGCTCATTTCTCCATTTATTCTGAGAGTGTCCCCATGTTGTCCCAATTTGGAGAACACTGTCCACCTTTGCCTCCACAACTTCTTCCATTGTGGAGGCTACCATTCTACAGATGAGGCCAATTCACACAATCAGTGTGACCATCTATTGGGTGGTTGCTGCACATGGAAAGCTCCCTTGGTTCCACTCCCTTAAGTTAAACTCAGAGTGGAATCCATTAACCAAGTAGAAAAACTTTTTCACACCTTATATCATACTATACCTTATTACGACTGAAAATGGGCTTCTTGGTCTGATATTTGCAATATTTTTTGAATAAACTATCCTGATGATCAATGTTATCTCTCTCTCACTATATCATTGCTGATGTCTTTTCTACCACCTACATACGAAGTAAATGTAGTATCAGCATTCATTTTGTTATTGTATTTGCTAACTGCACTTTTATATCTCAAGTAAATTTTGCCAAGTTTTGTTTTTATTTACTACTTATTTTACGCAATTGTTTTGATATGATTTTGAATTTCCAATTTCTCTGTACCACCTTTTGAAACAACTTTCTAATACATAGTTACATAGTTAGTTAGGTTGAAAAAAGACAAGTCCATCCAGTTCAACCACAAATAAAAAAAAAAATATATATATATATCATACAATCCCATATACCCCATTCTATTCCCACAGTTGATCCAGTTTGAACAGGGGCAAAATTATATTCCTCTCTCTGGAGTCCATACCTCTCTTAATACAAGAAAGGACTTTGCTCGCTTTGGAAACCGCAGCTTGGCATTGCATGCTATTATTGAGCTTATGATCTACCAAAACCCCCAGATCCTTCTCCACTACGGATTCCCCCAGTTGTACTCCCCCTAGTATATATGATGCATGCATATTCTTAGCCCCCAAGTGCATAACTTTACATTTATCAACATTAAACCTCATCTGCCACATAGTCGCCCAATTAGACAGAGCATTGATGTTGGCTTGTAAATTGGAGACCTCCTGTAAGGACGTTATTCCACTGCATAGCTTGGTGTCATCTGCGAAGACAGAAATGTTACTTTTGATCCCAGACCCAATATCATTTATAAAGATATTAAAAAGTAAGGGTCCCAGCACTGAACCTTGGGGTACACCACTGATAACCTTATACCATTCAGAGTAAGAATCATTAACAACTACTCTCTGAATTCTGTCTTTTAGCCAGTTTTCTATCCATTTCCAAACCGATATTTCCAAACCTGTAGACCTTACCTTACACATGAGCCGTGTAATGCAATTTTGTAAATATATATATATATATATATATATATATATATATATATATATATATATATATATATATATAATACTGTCAGGATTTTACAATCTTCTTTTAAGAACTTTAATGGGATTTATTATACCCTGCTTGTGTCTAAAGCTGAATTGTTCAATTTTACAATGTGGTCACTGAATTGTGTACTTTGGCGTTCCTCAGACCTCATTATTGTCACAAAGGGTATTACTGTGGTTCTCTTTGAGAGGTAAACATATCTGTAATTCCTACACATTACTCTGCATGTGTGCACTTTACTGTTGAATGCATGCACTGAACATGTAAAAATGCCTCTGACGCTTGGTCGACTTTTAATGAACATTCTCTACTCTGTCAGAAAATCAACGACAATATGTGCATGCAACATTACCCTATGAACAAATAATTTTATAACTAATGACCATCTACACCCCATAAATGGCCAACAACTAGGTTACAAAATTAAACAAAGTTTTTTGAAGCATACTATATATGTATAAACACTGATGGTTTCAGTGGAATCTTAGTGATGTTTCTAGTTCAAGTGGTAATTCTAATTCTAGTCCTAGTATTAAATCTGGTTAGTTTGATACATACCAATGGGAAAATGTAAAGATTTTTTGGTTTATATTTTTGTTATTCATATCAATTTGTATTTTACAAATAAATATATAGTATCGGGTACTTCTATAACTCAATGTTTGTAGAGCATACTTGGCTTTCTAATAGGAATGCTGAGCTATAGGTGCTAAATTTTGACTGTAAAACTTAATTCTGGAATGTATGAACTGGACAGGAAAGGAAGTTGTGTACCACTTACCACTATCGTCTATGTGTCTGGTCTGAAAAGTACATCAAATTACAACCTAGTACTTTGCAAAAACATAGCAAAGGTGATGCAGAACGTATTTCCCTCATATCCTGCTGGCTGCAAATAACAATTGAAATATTTATATGCAAATTTTTATTTTTACATTTGTATTAATTAATATAATTGACAAAAAAAAATGCAGCATATAATGTATAAATATTACTACTTTAAATGAAATCACATACATTAGCTTTTTAAAATATTGACTACTTATATGAGCGAAAGAAGTGAATGGTGTGTAAATTAATAATTCCATTAATAATTCCCTTCTGTTAAGTTACAACCTTATAAACTGGTGTTCCTAGCATCCTAAAAAAACCTTAGGCACCAATTGGCACATGGGTCATATAGGAAAAAGTTACAGGTAAGAAATATATTAGTGTGGTATAAAGTAAACAGGCTGTACTATTTCAATGCAAGGCAACACAGCAGATTCACTTTAATCCTATCCACCACCTTCTCTTTTCTACCCCACTACTCTATTAATGCCAGATAACACATTTATAAACCCAGTACTACATGATATGGGGGAGCAAGTAGCTCACACCCTTTCTTACATATCCTTTGAAGTGGAAAATCTGTCTTGTTAAAAATAACGAGCTGCCCTGGGAAAGCGTTCCATGTGGAAAGATTTCCCTGTAAAAATTAATAGTTGATCCCCATACACATTACATAGTTACATAGTTAGTTAGGTTGAAAAAAGACACAAGTCCATCCAGTTCAACCAGAAATTAAACAAAAAATATATATATATACATATATATATACATATATATATATATATATATATATATATATATATATATATATATATCATACAATCCCATATACCCCATTCTATACCCACAGTTGATCCAGAGGAAGGCAAAAAAAACCCCAGCAGAGCATTCTCCAATTTGCTAAAGCAGGGGAAAAAAATTCCTTCCTGATCCCCCGAGAGGCAATCGGATTTTCCCTGGATCAACTTTACCTATAAATGTCAGTACCCAGTTATATTATGTACATTTAGGAAAGTATACAGGCCTTTCTTAAAGCAATCTACTGAGCTGGCTAGAACCACCTCTGCAGGGAGTCCATTCCACATTTTCACAGCTCTTACTGTGAAGAAACCTTTCCTTATTTGGAGATGAAATCTCTTCTCCTCTAGACGTAAAGAGTGCCCCCTTGTCCTCTTTGTTGACCGTAAAGTGAATAACTCAACACCAAGTTCACTATATGGACCCCTTATATATTTATACATGTTGATCATATCCCCCCTTAATCTCCTCTTATCAAGGGTGAATAAATTCAGTTCCTCTAATCTTTCCTCATAGCTGAGCTCCTCCATGCCTCTTATCAGTTTGGTTGCCCTTCTCTGCACTTTCTCCAGTTCCCCAATATCCTTTTTGAGAACTGGTGCCCAAAACTGAACTGCATATTCCAGATGAGGTCTTACTAATGATTTGAACAGGGGCAAAATGATATCTCTCTCTCTGGAGTCCATACCTCTCTTAATACAAGAAAGGACTTTGCTCGCTTTGGAAACTGCAGCTTGGCATTGCATGCTATTATTGAGTTTATGATCTACCAAAACCCCCAGATCCTTCTCCACTACGGATTCCCCCAGTTGTACTCCCCCTAGCATGTATGATGCATGCATATTCTTAGCCCCCAAGTGCATAACTTTACATTTATCAACATTAAACCTCATCTGCCACATAGTCGCCCAATTTGACAGAGCATTGAGGTCAGCTTGTAAATTGGAGACCTCCTGTAAGGACGTTATTCCACTGCATAGCTTGGTGTCATCTGCAAAGACAGAAATGTTACTTTTGATCCCAGACCCAATATCATTTATAAAGATATTAAAAAGTAAGGGTCCCAGCACTGAACCTTGGGGTACACCACTGATAACCTTAGCCCATTCAGAGTAAGAATCATTAACCACGACTCTCTGAATTCTGTCTTTTAGCCAGTTTTCTATCCATTTACAAACCGATATTTCCAAACCTGTAGACCTTACCTTACACATGAGCCGTGTGTGGGGAACTGTATCGAACGCTTTTGCAAAATCCAAGTATACCACGTCCACAGCCACGCCTCTGTCCAAGGTTTTACTTACCACCTCATAAAAAGAAATGAGGTTTGTCTGACAACTTCTGTTTTTCATGAACCCATGCTGTCTGTTGCTTAAAATATTTTTTTCCTGCAAGAACTCGTCTATGTGGTCTTTTAATAGTCTCTCCAGTATCTTCCCAACTATAGAAGTTAAACTAACAGGTCTATAGTTACTTGGTAAAGACTTTGTTCCCTTTTTAAATATAGGCACCACGTTCGCCCTGCGCCAATCCAGTGGTACTATTCCTGTCATTAATGATTCCCTAAAAATTAGATACAATGGCTTTGAAATTACAGAGCTCAATTCTTTTAGGATCCGTGGGTGGATGCCATCAGGTCCAGGTGCTTTATCCACCTTTATTCAAATTAGTTTAAAGTGGAACTAAACTCTCCCATCCTTTATAACTAGGGATGGGCCGAACACCCCCCTGTTCGGTTCGCAGCAGAAAATGTGAACAGATAAAAAATTTGTTCGAACACGCGAACACTGTTAACCTCCCTGGCAGTATGATTCTGGCTGGAATTTTGTGCTGAAAGCGGTACAATTATTTTGCATGTAAATTTGGCGTTTTTATATTGTAGGCATGCAATTCTTATGAATAACTCACTTAAATCTGTCCGAACCAGAGTCTAGTAGACATCCCGGGTATGATAAAGTTTGAAACACAAAATCATAAATTATAATATAATAAAAATATATATAAAAATGATTCAATAATGTAATCAAATCAAAAACACTGAAATTTGCTCAGTTGCAGAATAGTCGCTGTCATTAAATGTATTGTTTGATGATAAATTGTGATTCCAATTTTTTATCAGTGTTTTCTAGCTGGTCTAAAACCACTTTTGACATAAAGGGAAACTTTTTGGTTGCTATAGACAATCTCCAGTTTCCAGGCAGAAAAAAAATATTTTTATTATATAAAATGACATGCAGGGCACTGGGCAGACCACTAGGGACAAAGGGGATGTGTATTTTTTGTATACAGTACTGTAATCTGTAAGATTACAGTACTGTATGTGTGTTGTGTTTTTAAACTTTTTTGTATTTGGCGCCGATCTCCGCTCCCGTGCGTCGTAACGTCGCAGGGAACGGAGATCAGCGGCACTCGGGCACTGTGTGAATCGAGCGAGCGGACGGCTCGCTCACACAGCAGGGAGACATCGCAGGATCCAGGGGAAAAGGTAAGTAACTTCCCCCCTGTATCCTGCAATGCAGCCCGAGTCTGGCTCGGGGTTACCGCTCCTAGCAGAAAAAACTGAACCCGAGCCAGACTTGGGATTACCGCCTAGGAGGTTAAAGTCTATGGGACACGAACATGAATTTTAAAGGCTTATATGCAAGTTATTGTCATATAAAGTGTTTGGGGACCTGGGTCCTGCCCCAGTGGGCATGTATCAATGCAAAAAAAAGGTTTAAAAACTGCTGTTTTTTTGGGAGAAGTGATTTTAATAATTCTTAAAGTGAAACAATAAAAGTGAAATATTCCTTTAAATTTCGTACCTGGGTGGTGTCTATAGTATGCCTGTAAAGTGGCGCATGTTTCCCGTGTTTAGAACAGTCCGAGAAAAAAAATACATTTCTAAAGGAAAAAAGTAATTTAAAAGTACTAGTGCTAGCGCTGGCTATAATGCATTGTCGGGTCTCGGCTATACACATAAAAATCATTGAAAAATGGCCTGGGATTCCCCCACAGTGCATTACCAGGCCCTTCGGGTCTGGTATGAATATTAAGGGGAACCCCAAACCAAATTAAAAAAAATGCGTGGGGGTCCCCCTAAATTTCATACCAGACACTTCAGGTCTGGTATGGATTTTAAGGGGAACCCCACGCCAAAATAAAAAAAAAAATGGCTATGGGGTCCCGCTAAAAATCCATACCAGACCCTTATTCGAGCATGCAACCTGGCAGGCCGCAAGAAAAAGGGGGGGGGGCGCGAGAGCGCCCCCCCTCCTGAACCGTACCAGGCCACATCCCCTCAACATGGGGTGGATCACCGGGTAAGGGTTGTGGGGGTCTGCGGGCGGGGGGCATATTGAAATCTGGAAGCCCCCTTTAACAAGGGGGCCCCCAGATCCCGGTCCCCCCTGTGTGAAATGGTAATGGGGTACAAATGTACCACCTACCATTTCACAAAAAGAGTGTCAAAAATGTTAAAAAAGACAGTAGCCATTTTTTTTAACAATTCCTTTATTAATGTCTTCTTCTTTCCCCGCTTCTTCTTCCATCTTCTTCTGGTCTTCATTCAGTTTTCTTCCTCCATCTTGTTCTTCCCCCGCTTCTTCCTCCGATTCTCTGCTTCTTCCTTTGGCCTTCTCGTGCGCATCTTCCTCCACGGCTATAGGTATCCACTGTGTGACGCTTCTGTTCTTCTGACAGTTCTTTTATTACTGAGGGAGGGGCCACCCCGGTGATCCTGCCCCCTCTGAATCACAGGGAATTCCCTATGGCTTTCCCTCTGGGGTCAGAGGGGGCGGGGCTGAGGGAAGGAGGTTCTCACTCAAGATTTAACAGTACATAGCCCAGTCTATCTTCTTTGATGCAGTGAAGTTGTCCTGTCCCCTTAGCAGAAAAACACCCCTAAAGCATAATGTTAACCACCTCCATGTTTGACGGTGGTGATGGTGTTCTTGGAGTCATAGGCAGCATTCCTTCTACTCCAAATACAGCGAGTTGAGTTGTTCTCCACTGAATCATTCAGATTTTCATTAGCAAGCTTCAGTTGGGCCTGTACATGTGCTTTCTTGAGTAGGGGGACCTTGCGGGTGCTGCAGGATTTCAGTCCTTTGCAGTGTAGTGTGTTACCAATTGTTTTCTTGATGACTATGGTCCCAGCTGCCTTAAGATCATTGACAAGATTCTCCCATGTAGTTCTGGGCTAACTCCTCACCGTTCTCATGATCATTGAAACTCCACAAGGTGAGATCTTGCATTGAGCCCCAGACTGAAATAGATTGTCAGTTATTTTGTATTTTTTCCATTTGCGAATAATTGCACCAGCTGTTGTCACCCTCTTACCAAGCTGCTTGGTGATGGTCTTGTAGCCCATTCCAGCCTTATGTAGATCTACAATCTTGTCCCTGACATCCTTGGACATCTCTTTGGTCCTGGCCATGGTGGAGAGATTGGAATCTGATTGATTGTCCCTTTGAGGCCCCTTTCACACTGGGGCGGTTTTCAGGCGGTACAGCGCTAAAAATAGCGCCTGTACACCGCTTGAAAAAACCGGCCCCATTCACTCCAGTGTGAAAGCCAGCGGGCTTTCACACTGGAGCGGTGCGCTAGCAGGATGGCAAAAAAAGTCCTGCTAGCAGCATCTTTGGAGCGGGATAGGAGCGGTGTACTCACCGCTCCTATACCGCTCCTTCCCATTGATTTGAATGGGACACCGTGGTAATACCGCGGCAATACCGCCGCAAAGCGCCGCTACGGCGGCGCTCTGCGGGGGATTTTAACCCTTTTTCAGATGCTCCCAGGGGGTAAAACCGCACCGCGAGCGGCCGAATCCCGCGGGCAAAATGACGGTAAAGCAGCGCTAAATATAGCGCTGCTTTACCGTCACCGCGGCTCCCGCCCCAGTGTGAAAGGGGCCTAAGAGAGTTCTCCTAATCTCAGCTCATTACCTGTATAGAAGACATCTGGGAGCCAGAAATCTTGTTGATTGATAGGGGATCAAATACTTTTTGAAATGCGTTTTTATGGATATTGTTGTTGTTATTCTGTCTCTCACTGTTAAAATAAACCTACCATTAAAATTATAGACTGATCATTTCTTTGTCAGAGGGCAAACATGCAAAATCAGCAGGGGAATCAAATACTTTTTTCCCTCACTGTAGTAGCCAATAGCAACTATTCAAAGAAGGACGTTACACCAAAGCAGAATGAATCCTAATAGTGCTGTATACTTGTACAAAAATACATCAGTGTACTAGTAAATATATTAGAAAGCAGCAGATGTAAAAAACTCCAATCAATAGAGTAATGTGATGCAGCAATGCAAAAAAATTACACATATAATGATGAAAAGACAAGGGGTAATTGGGTCAAACAACGCAGGTGCTGAGTCTGCGTGTAGTGAGCCTCTAACCCACAAGAGATAGGGAAGGGGGGTTGGACTATATCGGTACTGGTGAATAATATAAACAGGGACTGGAATAAAGATTTTTTAGAAAAACATAATTTTAATAGAAAAAACACATTACATAATAGACACTAATAAAGTGTTCAGTTGCATAAAAACAAACAAGCACAGTAATCCCTCCTTTATAATCATCAAACTTGACCAAAGAATGCAGGCCTGGGCCCGTAAGCTTGACGTCTGTTTGAGCGTAGGGAGGAGATGTCTCGACCGGTTTCGCAGCATAAGCTGCTTCTTCAGGAGATAGCTCTATAATAGATATTGTTGTTCAATATACATATATAAACAGCATTGATACAAGGGAATTACAACATGAAGAGATAGGATGCGTCAGCTCACCAGTGCATATGGAGACAGGTGTCCATCGAGCCCGATAATGCCTTACCCGGCAGATATGGGGGCATAACTACATGGACTAGACAATGACAATAAAAGGGGGGAGCGCAATGTCAGTATATTAGTAAGTAAATAAGCATCACCACCAGTGATGGGTTGGGGTAAATGTGCATAGAGTTTAAAGTTCCCCAGAGGATGAGAATTGGAAAGCAATGGAGAAGGGAGGAAAGAGTGGTGGGAAGGTGAGGTAGGGGAGGGGATAGGGGAAGTGGGGGGGGGGGGCAAAGGGAGGGGGGAGGGGTTTGGGAAGGGAAGAGCAAGGGGAGAAAGAGGAACAGGGAGTGTTCAGAGAGGGGGGGGATCGAGGGGCCCATGGGGGAAAAAAGGGAGGGGAGGGGGGGGAGGCATTGGGGAGAAGGGTGAGGGGGGGGGGGGGGGTGGGGGGAGGGGGAAGGGGGGGGGGAAAGGGGAAAAAAGGGAGGGGGGGAAGGGGTGGATGGGGAGTGTGGGGGGGAAAAAAGACTATGCAATTATGCCAGAAAGTAATAGTAAGATTTATAAGGCACTTACACTGAATATGTCAATGTCAGACCAGGATGCTGGAACGTGGGGGGTGTCAGCTGGTTGTGGTTGTATTAGATAAACAAATCTACCATTTGTAACCTGAACACAGGAAGACGTTCAAGAGGTACAGTGTCCAACGTTCACAATCTAGGCAGGGAGAGGGTAATAATCCCAATCAATAAAGGTGATAGGCCCAGGGCAACAATGAGTAGTCATAAGGGTTTAACTTAAAGAGTACATACCCCATTGCTCAAATTCCCACGCACCGTTCCGCATCCAGGTAGGTTCCATGTGCCTATTGACGGTGAACAAACACCGTCATATAGGCGCCCCAATCAGTGACGCCAGACGCCTGCCACAGGTGTGGCGAGCGTCCGCGTCATCGATCAGCCCACCTACATATCCATCCAGATACGACGGGACTCCATCCGGGCCGCGCGGTGTGGGGCACACACCGCCATGATGGCTTGAGGCAGTGTGGCCCGGCATGATGACGTAGTGCCGTTGCGTCGGACTCGCGCATGCGCAGTAGATCACAAAGTGCGCATGCGTCGGGAGGTCCGGAGAAGATGTAACTAGGGCAACTAAACGTAAACAGTGCCTAGTGAACTGTCCAAACCAGGTTAAAAAGCATCATAGGGATGATGCCTACTAGTAGGGCAGTTACACACGATGATTGGTGTGTGACATGAGCGCGTGTCCGGTGGGCCCCTAATAGGTGAATATGCTACAAAGAGGCCCAATTCTAAAAATAGGGCCATTAGGTAAGAGGGTTGGTAATCCCTCCAAGATGGGCACATATCTGCCGGGAAGGCCCTAATTAAAGGGAACCGGATTCTAATTGCTGATCTCTCTGATAATGCATTGGTGAGGTGGCACAACCTGTACAGCAAGCAGATATTATACATGTAACATGGGATTAAAAACATGCACAAACAGGCAATACAGAAAATTGTCATATTACACAATGTAGATGGACTATTGTATAGAAGTCCATAAGGATCCTTTATAGAACATAATCCTATCCCCCCCCTCCCCTACCTCACCTTCCCACCACTCTTTCCTCCCTTCTCCATTGCTTTCCAATTCTCATCCTCTGGGGAACTCTATGCACATTTACCCCAACCCATCACTGGTGGTGATGCTTATTTACTTACTAATATACTGACATTGCGCTCCCCCCTTTTATTGTCATTGTCTAGTCCATGTAGTTATGCCCCCATATCTGCCGGGTAAGGCATTATCTGGCTCGATGGACACCTATCTCCATATGCACTGGTGAGCTGACGCATCCTATCTCTTCATGTTGTAATTCCCTTGTATCAATGCTGTTTATATATGTATATTGAACAACAATATCTATTATAGAGCTATCTCCTGAAGAAGCAGCTTATGTTGCGAAACCGGTCGAGACATCTCCTCCCTACGCTCAAACAGACGTCAAGCTTACGGGCCCAGGCCTGCATTCTTTGGTCAAGTTTGATGATTATAAAGGAGGGATTACTGTGCTTGTTTGTTTTTATGCAACTGAACACTTTATTAGTGTCTATTATGTAATGTGTTTTTTCTATTAAAATTATGTTTTTCTAAAAAATCTTTATTCCAGTCCCTGTTTATATTATTCACCAGTACCGATATAGTCCAACCCCCCTTCCCTATCTCTTGTGGGTTAGAGGCTCACTACACGCAGACTCAGCACCTGCGTTGTTTGACCCAATTACCCCTTGTCTTTTCAAGTATGATGGATGATGGTACTTGTTTAAATTAAATGTACTCCTATAACACTAGACTATACTCACACCTTCGACATATAATGATGTTACAACATAGTATAATAAATCAATACATTGCTGCATACTGTACAAAAAAAAGACATCAGTATATTCCTAAGGCAGTTAAATGAAAATGAATCGATACCCCCATCCACACATTCGATGTGGATGGGGGAATCCTTCTTGCTGAGCTATTGTATTCTGACCACAGGGAAACTTCCCTGCCATCAGAACACTTTCATCAGCACTGCTGACTATAGCCAGTGGCACTGATTGAGTAAAAAATTTCCAAAAGGTTAGTAGTACAGAAGTCGATCAAGAGATCAATTTCTTTACAACTAGTCTGCCCATAGATGGATTGAAATTAGGTTAGTCCCTGCTGAACCGGAGAAAATGTGATCCATCTATGGGTGGCTTAAGTGTGATGTATAAAGCACCAACCATTAGAGTGATCTGGTGCAGCAATAGGGGAATCATACATGCACATAACCATTGACAACTCCAGTGGCATAGCAACTGGACAAATCAGAAGTGAAGTTATAGTGATACAGGAAGAGGAATTCTGGAATCTCATCACCCACAATAACTAAAAATACTGCTGTCATAGTAACCAAATGCACAATATAAGGCAAACATGGTGTGCAATCCCAGTACAACAGTTGCCAAGAAACAACAAAGCACTGTTACAGCACATGATAAATGTGTAAATCAAACAAGATAAAGTCGGAAAATGGTTGTGGTAAAAAAAAAAATTATACTAGATAATATGTTTAGTATATGATAATAAAGAAATGCATAAATATAACAAACATTTAATTTACTAATGCTTCCAACACTGTGTCAAATGGGCAAAAGAGGTCTAAAGTAAGGATCAAACATCACTCCCCACATAAAAATGTAGGAAAATGCAATATTAGAAATACATTGGAATCTGAAAAATGCTAAGAAATTAACACAAAATAAAGGATAATTAAATGAATGGTAGTGTTATTAAAAGAACCACCGTGATTTTGCATGTACCAATATCAATCAGAAATCAGACTTAAAGGAAGCACGACCAGTTGTGTAGGTAATTTAATCTTTTTAGTGACATAGTCTGGAGCTCTAAAATCTATTTGCATTCATGTTACAGAAGCAGTTTATGGTGAATACCACACCTTGATAATGTTGTAACATAGTCCATAGGCATTCGTCTAAGTGTAGTTAGGGGGTGAAAACAGTGTAAAAAGTGTTTTGCGACAGGTTTGTTGGCTGAGACATTTTGATAGGCCTGTCCGATTACAGATTAGTATTTGGCAAGGCATTCTCTAAATGTCATAGTTGTTATGCTCTGGTTTAACATCACTGTATATGTTGTTTTCTTCATTGGTGAATTAGATTGCTATATTGATTGGTGTTTCATACATCTGTTACTTTATATTATAACTGCTAGTACACTGTATTTTTGTACAAGTATGCAATGATGTTTTGATTATTTATGCTCAGGTGTAAAATCACTATTTGGGCTGTTGCAACTGTCTTATTTATGACCTATTAACTGTTTTAACATGTTAATGGTGATGTTATAAATTAGGAGTATGACTGGACATTTTGTGGAGTATTTAAAGTCATTTTTGCCCTTATACTTTTTCCTTAATAAAGGTGGCTATGACCCACAGAAGCTCTAGTGAATAAAGCTTGGATTATGTATGCTCTTTCATACACCTGTGTGTGCCATGGTCTTCATGTTTACTAGTTGGATATTTAATTATTAAACTAGTATGTGCAGGGATAATAGTACAAGAAGAGCCGAGACACGCAAAAGTAAATGGAAATACCCAAACTCCTTGTCAGTTATGTCAATCTCAATATGGTTGGGAAAGGTAGTGTTCACTTCCCTGCAGAGATATGATTGTTAATAAGGGCTTGATTCTAAGCCACACTGCCTGTATTTATAGACACAGACAGCACTTCTCTTATCACAGGTTTTTGACTGACAGCAGCAGGAGCCCATGGCTCTAGCTGCTATCAGTCTGCCTTGTGGGCAGGGGGGATGTGGAGAGAGCCACTGCTCTCAGGGCAGGCACAGAGCTGGATCAAGATCAACTTTTCTTTTTTTTTTTTACCCTAATGCAGATATTGAATTAAGGTAAAAAACCTCCTGCCTTTAAAAACCCTTTAAAAGCACATTCATGATAGTTACATAGTTACATAGTAGGTGAGGTTGAAAAAAGACACTAGTCCATCAAGTCCAACCTATGTGTGTGATTATATGTCAGTATTACATTGTATATCACTGTATTTTGCAGTCATTCAGGTGCTTATCTAATAGTTTTTTGAAACTATCAATGCTCCCCACGGAGACCACCGCCTGTGGAAGTGAATTCCACATCCTTGCCGCTCTTACAGTAAAGAACCCTCTACGTAGTTTAAAGTTAAACCTCTTTTCTTCTAGTTTTTAATGAGTGGCCACATGTCTTGTTAAACTCCCTTCCACAAAAAAGCATACCAATATTCTGTTTTCTTTGTTAGCAGCAGCTTGGCATTGCATGCCATTGCTGAGCCTATCATCTACTAGGACCCCCATGTCCTTTTCCATCCCAGATTTCCCCAGAGGTTCTCCCCCCAGTGTATAGATTGCATTCATATTTTTGCCACCCAAATGCTTTATTTAAAATTTTTCTACATTAAACATTATTTGCCATGTAGTTGCCCACCCCATTCATTTGTTCAGATCTTTTTGCAAAGTTTTCACATGCTGCAGAGAAGTTATTGCCATGCTTAGCTTAGTATCGTCTGCAAATACAGAGATTGAACTTTCCCCATTCTCCAGGTCGTTTATGAACAAAATAAATAGAATTGGTCCCAGCACAAAACCCTGGGGGACCCCACTACCCATCTCTGACCATTCCAAGTACTCCCCATTTATTCCCACCCTCTGAACGCACCCTTGTAGCCAGTTTTCAATCCATGTACTCACCTATGGTCCATGCCAATGGACCTTTTTTTTGTACAGTGACTGTTTATGTGGAACTGTGTCAAATGCTTTTGCAAAATCCAGATACACCAAATCTATGGGCCTTCCTTTATCTAGATGGCAACTCACCTCCTCATAGAAGGTTAATAGATTGGTTTGGGAAGAACAATTCTTCATGAATCCATGCTGATTACTGCTAATGATACTGTTCTCGTTACTAAAATCTTGTATATAGTCCCTTATCATCCTCTCCAAGAGCTTGCATACTATTGATGTTAGGCTTACTGGTCTGTAATTCCCAGGGATGTATTTTGGGCCATTTTTAAATATTGGTGATACATTGGCTTTTCTCCAGTCACCTGGTACCATTCCAGTCAGTAGACTGTCAGTAAAAATTAGGAACAATGGTCTGGCAATTACTTGACTGAGTTCCCTAAGTACCCTCAGATGCAAGCCATCTGGTCCCGGTGATTTATTATTGTTAAGTTTCCCAAGACTAATTTTAATTATATCCTCTGTTAACCATGGAGGTGCTTCCTGTGATGTGTCATAAGGATAAACACTGCAGTTTTGGTTACTGAAGCCCCCTGATTCCCTTGTGAAGACTGAGAAGAATAATTAATTAAATACCTTCGCCATCTCCCCATCCTTTGTAACCAGATGTCATCCTTTATGGGGCCAATATGGTCTGTCCTCCCTTTTTTACTGTTTACATACTTTAATAATTTCTTGGGACTTTTTTTGCTCTCCTCCGCTATGTGTCTTTCGTGTTCTATCTTAGACGCCCTAATTGTACCCTTACATTTCTTGTTGGATTCTTTATAAAGTCTGAATGCTGATGATGATCCCTCAACCTTGTATTTTTTGAAGGCCTTCTCCTTTGCTTTTATATGCATTTTTACATTGGAGTTAAGCCATCCAGAACTTTTGTTTGCGCTTTTAAATTTATTACCCAATGGGATGCATTGGCTAATGCACTTATTTAATATGCTCTTAAAGCAAACCCATCTGTGTTCTTTGTTCCTGAGATTTTATCCCAATTCATGCTTTCTAACAAGGTTCGTAGTTTAGGGAAGTTGGATCTTTTGAAATTCAGCGTCTTTATATTCCCCTTATGTTTCCTATTTGTATGATTTATACTGAAGCCAATTGACCTGTGATTGCTGTTTCCTAAATTGCCCTGTATTTCCACATCCGTGATCAGGTCTGTATTGTTGGTAATCAGTAGATCCTGTAACACTTTATTTCTAGTTGGTGCGTTTACCATCTGAACCATGAAATTGTCCTGCATGACCTTTAGGAACTGGCGAGCCTTAGACAAATGTATGGTTCCCTCCTCCCAGTCTATATCTGGATAATTAAAATCCCCCATTATGATAACACTTCCCATCCTTGCTGCTAATCCAGCTTGTGATAGGAGATCCATCTCCCATCCTCCCTCAGGTTAGGGGGCCTATAGCATACTCCCAGTAATATTTTCCCCTTAGATTCATCCCTTTGGAGCTCTATCCATAAGGATTCCACCTCCTCCCTAGCTCCCTTAGTGATGTCATCTCTCACATTCACTTGTACATTATTCTTGATATATAGGCATACCCCTCCCCCTTTTTTACCCTCTCTATCCCTGCGATAAAGGGTATACCCTTGAATGGTTGCCAGCCAATCATGAGAGCTGTTGAACCGGGTCTCTGAAATTCCCACAAAAGCCAAATCCTCCTTGTACAACAGTATCTCTAGTTCACCCATCTTGTCCACCAGGCTCCTGGCATTGGTGAACATGCCACGTAGTTTAGACCGGTCGCATACTATTCTCTTATTGGGTGTTCCGAGATTGCAACTAGGACTTGTTGCTTTAGTCAACCTACCACTAATGCCCCCAATACTACCCTCTGGAATATTTTCTGCGCTGACTATCTCGACCTCTGGGCCATCCCCAAGTCACCTAGTTTAAAAACCCTCTAACTTTTTGGCCATCTTTACGCCCAGCTGAACTGCACCCTCCTGATCTGCACCCTCCTCGTTCTTTACTACACTCCATCTGCCTCTAACTTTGTCACTGGTGCCAACGTGCACCATGACAGCTGGGTCTTCCCCCGCCCCTCCCAGTATTCTGTCCACCAGATCCTTGATGTGCCAAACCAGGGCGCCCGGTAGACAACATACAGTTTGGCGCTTCAGGTCTTTGTTACAGATTGCTCTCTCTGTCCTTCTAAGAATTGAGTCCCCTACCACCAGAATCTGTCTTTCTTTTCCCTTCACCCCCCCCCCACTCTCACTGGAGGAGTTCTTCCTCCGGCAGCTAGGAGAATCCCTCAGCTCCAGCAGTGCTGGTCCCTTACTGGTTTCACCAATGTCACTCAATGGAGCGTACTTATTGGGATTCTCCAGCCCTGGATCGGCCTCCCTGGTGCTTCCCCCTCTACCCTTCCTGACTGTCACCCATCTACTCTTTCCTAGTGCCTGCACCTCTTTGTCTCCACCCGCCTTTGTGCTGACCCCTGTGGGCACCTGCCGTGTATGTTCCTGGCTCTCCTTTAATATGGAAGGACTTCTAAGTGCTGACAGTTGCTTCCCCAGATTCAGAACGTGCTTATATTTTGCACAGCAGTATTCGCCCTTGATCGGATTATCTAGGAACGCATACATGCTGCAAGATGTACACCGATTCATATCTCCACACCCACCGGGCATCATACCTACTAATTTAATGAGGATTGGGGATTATACCCTGTCAAAATTACCTAACAACTAGCTTCCTGACACTAATACTTAACAAGACAATACACATAATAATACTCAATGGTGTTATTATGAAATCTTTCTGGCATGGTGACTGTTTAAAACTGAGCTGCAGAAAGGTGACAAAAGACTTAAAATTATTGGTATGTATGTAATACAATGAAATTAACTTAAAAGTCAATTTCCCTGCTATTTTACAGTACACTCTAAAAAATAAATGGCACTGGGGAGGGAGAGGCTAAGCAGGCATTGTTTGAATAACAATTTATTTAAAGACAGGCAATTGAGAACATACTGTACTTGCAGATGCTTAAAGTGGAATTCCAGACTCTTAACTAACTAAGCCCAAAACTGCTCCCTATTCCCTTCTAACACCTATACTAACTACCCTGTAGAAGGAAGATGCATTTCTCAGGGGTCTCTGGTCTAGTCACATGATCAGCTCCCAGAGGCAAGTTTAGGGGAGAGGAGGGACACCTAACAATGGATACCCCATAGTAAGCCTATGAATGACTTCACCGCCAGGGATTCCATCCGTTGTTGGCATTGCTGGCGAGATTACAGTAATTATAACCATATTCCTTCTACAGGGTAATTAGTATAGGAGTTAGAAGTGGGTTGGATGCAGTTTTAGGCCTAGTTAGTTTGAACCTGGAAATGCACTTTGATATGCAACTGAGCACGCCGGCAGGAGCCAGCGGGCAACAGAGAAGGGGTTTTGGGACTTTAAATGAAGCTCATGGTTTGCAACACAGCAGTAGGTGGATTGATAAGTTGTTTAATAATTCATATACAACAATGATAACAAAGATATTCATGATAGCGCTTGACAAGACACATGGGCCAAGTAGTGACACTGGGAAATACCAGTGTCATGTGACAAGACAAATAAATGAGTAATAACATTGATACAAACAGTATTTTCTGGATAAATACAGGGGACCACCACTTGCTGAAATGAGTAGACAAGAATTGCACAGTAATGCCTGCATGATCTCTGGCCTAAAAGTTCCTGAAATAAGGGATAATCCATGTATAAAGTTGAGGTATGTGGTTGGGGGGTCATTCAAGTAGCTCGATGCGTTTCGTGGTTCAAGACCACTCATCAGGAGCAGACACGCCATATTTCTAAAATTGAATAGATATATATGTATAAGTCAACATAGTAAAGGTGGGTGTAACGGGGACAGTTAAATCCCCATAACGGTCTTGGTACTCACTAGGTATATAATTGGCAGTAGGGGCTGGTGGAGATAGGCCATCATGGAACATTGCAGACCGGGAGCTGGGGCGGGCTACCCACCGCGGCGACCAAACACAGGCGTAAACTGGGGAAATAACAGGAACACGAGGCACTCAGGAGAGATGAAATGGCGAATATATGTAAATAGAATGTCATAAGAAGAAGTGACAAGATGTGAAGAAAAGATTTGAAAAAGGAAGAAGGGATTGGACCATAGTCCAAATGGGTGTGGAAGTGACCAGAATAAGATGACTGTTAAGTAAAGGGGTGGTGAGTGGTAAAATAAAATAATTGGAATAAAGCATATGTGTGAAAATCCACCATAACCAGGCAAGTTTAAGAAACCAAAGTGAGAGTGAAGGTGGCTGGTGTAGTGCAAAACTACCTGATGTGGCGTCACAGAGAATGTAGTGCAGTGGAGCGATCCATCTCCCACAATAGAGTGTCCCGAGTGCCGCCTCCCCCCAGCATGGCAGGAACGCCTGTAAATAGGCGCCACCGCGGGTAAGCCCGCCCACGTCACGAGCGCTAAGGCCGAGAGCGGGGGAGGAGCCCTAAGCCGATAACCGGCATTGCGCCAGCGACGGCCTGGGTCACCCCCGCCATGCCCGCGAGCATGGAAACAGCAAACGCAGCGGCTGCAACCGCGCCAAACAAGGCGCAGCACGTCCGCCGCGGGTGTCGTGACGTCGATGCGCAGTATCAGAGGAGGGGGGGGAAAGGAGCCCGCCAGTGCACATCGCAGCTCCCGGAAATGCAAGGACCGGATGAGCCCAAAAGTAGACCAGACCTAAAGGGATAAATATTGAGATAGAACATTAAAATTAGATCATATTGACCAGAAACATAGCGTGTCATCATTGACTGTTGGAAAGACATAAGATAATAACAAAACAGGCAAGGCTAACCATTGATCAGAAAAAGGGGCAGGAACAATGTCGAAATGATCGTGAATAAACTAGTAAAGCAAACCATGGGCTTCCATCCCTGTTTAATATGAAATAAAGGGGGAAAGGGAATGGGACTTTGAGCAAAATTACGGCCTGGTAGGGTCGTGTATTTCCATCCCTATCAAATTGATATGCAACTGAGCACGCCGGCAGGAGCCAGCGGGCAACAGAGAAGGGGTTTTGGGACTTTAAATGAAGCTCATGGTTTGCAACACAGCAGTAGGTGGATTGATAAGTTGTTTAATAATTCATATACAACAATGATAACAAAGATATTCATGATAGCGCTTGACAAGACACATGGGCCAAGTAGTGACACTGGGAAAGTGACACTGGAAATGCACTTTAACAAAAGTTTCTGAGCTTCACAGCACATGACCTTTAATCCCCATGCAGACAGGCCTCAGAATGTGTGACAGAAGTGTTGGTATTCTTTGTGTCAAAATGCCTTTGTCAGTGGTATAAAGTTATGTATTTGAACTACATAGTGCTTGCATCAGTTGAGGCACACATTCATCCATCATGTTTCAATGTACAGCTTACAGTTGTCAAAATACAGTAGTGTGTTTTTAATGTTTTATTATGATATTTTTGCATGACATTTTTTTTTCTTTCTCCCACAGCAATTTGGTAAAATCTTAGATGTTGAAATAATTTTTAACGAACGGGGGTCAAAGGTAAGTTATAATTTATGTTTGGTCATTTTTGTCTATAAAGTTGTTTTTGTTATTGGTAGTTGGCCTTACACAGTTACACAATTAAAAAACTGAGAAAAGCAGATTCCCTCATCCTTGCTATAAAGCGAGACTGTAAGATTCTCTTGCTGTGGCTATTGTATTCTGACAGTCAGCACCAGCAGCTATTAGTATAGCTGAAAATTAGCTGCAACTGATTGGAGTCATCAGCTGTTCAGCCGACTATTTTCCATTTTTTATTACATATTGAAATTATGAGTGGTCTTTTTTACTGCAGGAACATTTTCCCAAGCTTGCCTGTTGTAAGGCTCTCTATGTCCTTGCTTGCTAAGTCTCCTATCTGTTTTCTGCAAGTGCGGGAATAACAGCAAGTCTGAACCCTCAGAGCATCCTGACAGGTTCTATAACCTCCTAGTAGACTGGTATACAGAGTGCATGTGCATGGCCGGCACCAGCATAAGGCAGCTAAGGCGGCTGCCTGAGGGTGCCAGGAGAGTGGAGGGCACTAAAGCCAAGGGTACCTCAAGTGTTTATGCTGGAGCTGCCCTGCTCACACCTGCTCAGTACTGCAGATCTTTGACAAGCAACACAGCGCCGGGCAGAGTGAAATTCAGCTTCCTCCACACTAACTTTCACCTACTGCTCCTCTCTGCCTGATGAAAGGTAGACGATGGCCTTTCATTTCTGCACATCGGTCCCTAGCTGCTTCTTTCCAAGAGAATCCCCTCCCATGTGGGTGGCAGGCAGAACCGCCTCTAGTCCAGCACACTGCTCGGTGAACTGGAGGTGAGTGAGGGGGGAGGAGCCAAGTGAGACCAGGGGAAGGAGCCGGCAGGCACAGTAGCAGGAATGGCACGGATCCTCAGTGAAAGGTACGCAGAAGGTACTTTGTCATGTCTGACTATCTGTCAGGCTGTACACAGCCCACTGCATGTACAGGTACATCATAAGAACCATCCAGAGATAGAGGAGGAATAGATGGGCACAGAGAAGGGGACAAAAGGACAGCGCAAAGGAAATGGGGACATGGTGGGAGTTATAGAGTACATGGGACAGACAGAGCAAAGGAGATGGGGACAAAACAAGACATCAACAATAAGGCCCTTTCACATGGGACAGACTCTGCTTTGCTCAGCAAGGAATCTGTCTGCTGATCCCTGCTGAGCAGTGTATGACAGGTCTGCATCTGCTCCGCTTAAAAAGGTTATTTTTTTGGTCAGCTCCAAACCACATGTTGATTGAAGTTGGAAGCAAAGTATTGGACTGAACTACGAGGAACAAAACTCTTTCTTTATAGTGATAAAAAACAAGAAAAGGCTTATCTAACTGGAGTGATTCACACTGTCCAAATCCACCTGCAATGCTGATGACTTTTCTTTAAAGTATCATAAGGAGTTACTTAAAGCCTGAGATATTCTGCCTCACGTGGTGAAGATCTTGGTGTTTGGTGCACGCTTTGACAACCATTTAGGATCACCTGCTATTTCCAGGGTGGAACACACTAACTGTCATTACATCAAGTTACATGTTTAGGAACATATTTATGTCGGTTTCTGGAATTTGATGGACGAACATAAGCGATGTTATAACATAGGACAGATGCAGCGATCCAATTGAACTTTCTTATGTTATTGTTTTGTAGTCTAATATATATATATATACATATATATATATATACTCTGCATTTAGTGTAGACTATATATACAGTGCATTTGGCAGTGTACAGTATATAATACACTTTAGTTGGTATACACAGTATATAATACCGTGCAGCCGGTGTACAGTTTCTAATACAGTGCAGGTGGTGTACACAGTATAGAATACAGTGTGTACAGTTTCTAATAAACTTCAGACGGTGTACACAGTAAAACTTCAGTCGGTGTACAGTTTCTAATACAGTGCAAGTGGTGTACACAGTATATAATATAGTGTGTTCAGTTTCTAATACACTTCAGGCGGTGTACACAGTATACAATACAGTGTGTACAATTTCTAATACACTTCAGGTGCTTTACACAGTATATAATACAGTGCAGCCGGTGTACATTTTCTAATACAGTGCAGGCAGCTTACACAGTATAGAATACAGTGTGTACAGTTTCTAATACACTTCAGGCAGTGTACACCGTATATAACACAGTGCAGCCGGTGTACAGTTTCTAATACAGTGCAGGCGGTGTACACAGTATAGAATACAGTGTGTACAGTTTCTAATACACTTCAGGCAGTGTACACAGTATATAATACAGTTTGTACAGTTTCTAATAGATTTCAGGTGGTGAAAACAGTATATAGTACAGTGCAGCCAGTGTACAGTTTCTAATACAGTGCAGGCGGTGTGCACAGTATAGAATACAGTGTGTATAGTTTCCAATACACTTCGGGGAGTGTACACAGTATATAATACAGTGCAGCCAGTGTACAGTATATAATACAGTGTAGTGCGGTGTTAAAAAAAATCCCCATCATGTGGCCACCAAGGAGAGGCAGACACTCACAAGCCACTAAAAGAGGGCAAGCAGCCTCTGTGTCTACAGTAAACAGTGGTGGTCATGGACATGGTGCATCCTTTCACTATCCGCGCTACGCCGGGATTTACGTCCACCTAAGGAAGCTGCCATCTTAGCCTCTGTTTGATCTGCAACTGTCATGGTGCTGCACATGTGATCAGTTATAACCACCTGAGTTGTGATCATCGTTTGATGGTTTGACAGTTTGGTTGAGAGCTCAAGCAAGTGTGACAGCTGGGAGATCTTTTTTGCCTGGATCTACATTGCTTAGCATTGGGCTGTCCACCACATGAGGAGATCATCTGCCAGAGATCTGTCCAGTTGATTGGCCGTTTTCCCAGATTGGAGTCAGCTTCCCTTGGAATCAGACACTTCACCCTCCACTGAGTCTATGCGTATGTGCATAGCACATTTGGTAAGAGTCTCCATTTACCTTCGGTTGAGGACATCACCTTTAGAATTTATTTTGATTATCTACAGTCACCAGGGTGTTTTATCTACAATCAGTTATTCACTCTCACTGTTTCATCTTGGACTCACAAGATATGAACTTTTGTCACCATATTTGATTATTTTCCATTATGTGTATTGTATTTCACATTCATATCATAATTTTATGATATCCAATTATTATTGTATCATTTTTTATTTTTTAGATGCGCTGCACTTATTTTTATTTTCACATTGTTATTTGAAGGATTCGTGATTGGCCTTTTTGGTGTTCAGCTTGCACTTTCACTTATTTTATTTATTTGTTTTTTGTTGGTTTGCGCTGATTGTTCCATTTTATGGTGCATCCACTGCAGGCGGATCACGCTTGTCCTTATTTTTTACTGGTGGATCCTGTTATTGAGCCACAACATGCAGAAGAGTTGGTGGAGTGGATAACAAAGCCATCCTCATCCTCTGTCAGCCAGACTCATAGTAGTTTGCCTTCCAATGCAGCTAACAAAACGTCCTATTCCAACGGCTCCTTGTCCACAGTTTCTCCTTCCATAGCCCCACCATCATGCACAGAGGAGTCACCAGAATTATTCAACCATAGTGTTGGTTACATGCTGCTTGAGGATGTGCAGCAATTTGAAGGCTCTGATGTTGGTTCCCAGGTTGAGGAAGGGAGTAACGTGAGCCTAGAAAGAGGTTGTGCCATAGAAGGACTATAAACCTTCAGTCATGTTCCCCCAGCAGCAGCATACTACCATGTTTTCTCCAGTGATGAGGAGGGAGAGGATGATGAGGTCACTGACTTTACTTGGGTGCCTGAGAGAGGACAGGAGGAAAGTGAGGAGGAGGAGGATGATGAGGCACAACTCCATTGAGGCAGGATGAACTCCAGGGGTCAGCTTAAGGGCAGCCACCCTATTGCATCACACTACAGAGCTCCGCAGGTGCAGGGCACTGCTGACTCCCCGATGACTTGCAAAAGTTCCTTGGTGTGCGCTTTTTTCAACACATGTGCAGTAGATTTCACCGTTGCCGTTTGCAATGTATGTCTGAAGCGGATCAAGCATGGCCAGAACAGCAGCTGCTTGGGAATCACATTCTTGACAAGACATATGATGGCCTACCATGCAGTCCATTGGCAATAGCACCTGAAAGATCCACATCATAGAAAAAGGCGGACTTCTCCTTGCTCCTCATCTGGGATCTCCAACAATCTCCAGTTCTCGCAAAAATCTGCACTGAGAGGAATGAAGGTATAGCAATAGGTGCCACAAGTACTTGCAGACAATCTGCTAGCAGTGCATCACCAATTGATATCAGCTACACCAGTTGTTAAATTGTAAAAAAAAAATACTGCCTTTTCAGTTGGTAGACTCTGTCCCCTTTCATGAATTTGTGGAATGTGCTGTACCACAGTGGTAGGTTCCAAAATGACATTTTGTTTCACGTAAGGCCATTCCAGCTCTCTAAATTCATGTGGAAGGCAATGTTTTAGCCTCGTTGAACAGGACAGTCAGCAGCAAGGTTCATATTACCGCTGACTCATGGTCCAGCAGGCATGCACAGGGAAGTTACCTTTCCTTCGCAGCGCAATGGGTAACTCTGCTGGCAGCTGGAAAGGATGCAGGACAGGGTTCAGTGTTGAAGCTTGTTCCACCACCACACCTCCAAAAAGCTGGTGGTTATTCTGCCATGCTCCCCTCCCTCCTCTTCCTCTTCCTTTATGGCCTCTTCTGCAGAATTGTCTTCTGAATCAACTCAATAAGCACTCAAGGGGCTACACAAGCAGTCAGGCTAAAAGATGCCATTGCCGTGCTTCAGTTGGTCTGCCTAGGGGACAGGAGCCACACTGGTTCATAGATTCTGTCAGCTCTGCAGGGGCAGGCTCAGAGGTGGTTGACACCACAGCAGCTTGAGCCAGGAATGGTTGTATGTGACAATGGTACCAACCTTCTCTCCGCCCTCCGACGGACATTTAACCCATGTTCAATGCTTGGCACACGTTCTGAATTTTGTGGTGCAGTGTTTCTTGACCAGGTACCCAGGCTTACAAGGTCTCCTGAGGCAGGCCAGAAAAGTATGTGGTCATTTCCAGTGGTCATACAAGGCCAGTGCTTGGCTGGCTGACATTCAAAGGGAATTTAACCTGCCCACCAACCGCATCATTTGTGACATGCCCACCAGGTGGAACTCAAAATTGGCAATTCTGCAGCGGCTGCACACACAGCAGAGGGCCATCAATTAGTACCTGTGTGAGTATAGACCCAAGACAGGGTCAGGGGAGCTTGGCTTCTTTTTGCCATGCCAGTGGCTACTGATCAAGGATGCATGCACTGTCCTGTCACCAATTGAGGAGACCACATGGATGGTGAGCAGCGACAATGCATGAATCAGTGACACTATCACTCTAGTCTGCCTGCTGGAGCACACACTTTGTGGAATCATAGACAGGGCACTTGAGGCAGAACAGTGGGAGGAAGAGGAGGACTTCCTTTCCTCTCAAGGCCCTCTTTATGCAGATAACATTCCTGCAGGACTGCCAAACACACAGGAAGAAGGAGGATTGTTTCAGCATGGATGTAGAGGATAACACAGCAAAATGGATGGTTTTCAGTCCCCAGAAACAGAAACAGAGTTGTACATGGCTGGGAGGAGGTAGTTCCTGATAATGTGATCCTTAGTGACCCAGAGGACTCAAAATCAAATGCCTCTGCAAACTTATGCTGCATGGCCTGTGAAAGAACCCTAAGATTCATGGTATCAAGGAGAGGGATCATTACTGGCTGGCAACCCATATTGATCCACGTTACAAGGGTAAAGTTGCAGAACTCTTTCTGCCTTCACAGAGGGAGCAGAGGATGAAACATTTTCAGGAGGCCTTCAAGAAAAGTTTGTGTAATGCTTTTCCAGACCCTGGGAGGTTACCATTTCCTGGGGCTGGACAATGTGTTTCTGAGGTTTCCTTCAATCATGGGAAGAGCGGTGGAGAAGGTGGCTGGCTGACAGATGCCTTTAAACATTTTTTCAGTCCTCAGCACCAAGGTCTGATAGGTTCAAGCAACCATCGCCAGCGTCTGCATTATTTGGTGCAGGAATATCTAGGGGCAAGAGCAGACTTGGAGACCTTTCCAACAGAGCATCCACTGGGTTACTGGGTCTTGAGGATGGACCACTGGCCAGAACTTGCTCAATATGCAATTGAGCTACTGTCCTGTCCTGCATTCAGCAAGCTTTCTGAATGCACATTTAGTGCTGCTAGAGGGTTTGTAACGGATCAAAGAGGGCACCTGTCCATAGACTCCATTGATAGGCTAACATTTATAAAAATGAATCAGTCCTGTATCAGCAGCTATCAAGCCCCTGATGCTGATGTAACTGATGGAATTTGCTATGGATCTGTAATTCCTTGAAGACTGCCTATGTTGCCTATCCTATCCCTCCTGAATCTTGATGTTAGGTTCCAACAATATTTTTGGTTTAGGGCACCAACAATACCAAGGCCCAATTTTTCTGCACCTGCTTGACTGGGGCATGAAATTACATTTTTTTTTAAAATATTTAACATAAGGGCCTGTTGCTGTGCTCAACAAGAGTAACTGAGGGGTTACAGTGTTCTGGCACCACCAAAGCTAAAGGCCCAATTGTTCTGCCCCTGTTTAGCAGGGGCATGTAATTAAACATTGTTGAAATAATATTTAACAGCAGGGCCCGTTCCTGCGCCTAACAAGAGTAACTGTGAGGGGTTACAGTGTCTGTCACCACCAAAACCAAAGGCCCAATTTTTCTGCACCTGTATGACTAGGACATGTAATTACAATTTTTGAAATAATATTTAACAGCAGGGCCTGTTCCTGCGCCCCCAAAAGAGTAACTATGAGGGGTTGAAGTGTTCTGGCACCACCAAAAACCAAAGACCCAATTTGTCTGCCCATGTTTAACAGGGGCATGTAATTACAATTTTTTAAATAATTTTAACAGCAGGGCCAACTCCTGTGCCCAACAAGAGTAAACTGTGAGGGGTTACAGTGTTCTGGCAGTCTGTATAGTATATATACTGCAGTTCAGAGTATATAGTGCAGTCCGTATAGTTTATATACTGCAGTTCAGAGTATATAGTGCAGTCCGTATAATAATTATATTGCAGTTGAGAGTATATAGTGCAGTCAGTGTAGTATATATGATACAGTGCAGGGTATATAGTGCAGTGTACATTATATAATATAGTGTATTGAAGTGGTTAAGGGGAACCCTATAAGAGAATTAAGAAAAAAATGGCATGGGCTCCCCTCCAGTCCATACTAGTCCCTTTGGGTCTGGCATAGATTTTAGTTTTAATCTTATTTTATTGTAAATGAATTGTACAAACCAGGACAGTTTTTAAACATTTACATAGTCGCTCAAATGTAGAATCCATTAATTATTCCAGCATAATTCTTGTAAATGTCTTTACTCGTAACTAACAAAGAAACACAGAACAGGACAATAAAAATAACAAACATACCAAAAAACAAGCAATAAAAAAAAAAAAAAAATTATTATAAAAAAAAAAAAAGGAAAAAACAAAACAAAACTTAAACGGTCCCCCTCTCCTTTTTCCCCTCTCCTCCTTTAAATTTTTTCCTTTTTTTTTTTCTTTCTTTGTGTCGAGGCTCTAACCACCGTTACAGTGGTCCATATTGTATAATTCGGTTCGGTTCCCTCACTATTTTCTAGTTTCTTTTTGTTTCTCTATAAATCCTCCATGGGGCCCATATCCGCATACATTCCTCTTGTGTATCTAGTTCATATGCTAGAAGCTTCTCTAATCTTTCTATATTGTCCATTTCTATAGCCCATTCCTTTATTGATGGAAACTGAGTTGAACGCCAGTACCGCGGTATAACCAGTCTTGCTGCTGTCAACCAATGACCGAGAAGACTTTTTTTAATAATTTTATATGAACCTGGTAAGATAGAAAGAAGAGTGATTTGAGGCGTATTGTAATTGTGGTATACATTTGTGTGACCTTTTCCCAGAAACTATAAATTATGGGGCATTCCCACCAGATATGGAACAGTGAGCCCTTATCCGTATGGCAACGCCAGCATATGTCTGATTTATCTGGGTATATACGCTGAAGTGCTACTGGGCTCCAGTACCTGTACTGTGTTTCCAGTACTTCTTGAAAGAAGCTTATAGCTCATTTCTTGTGCTTTAATTGCTGCTGACAAACAGTGAGTTAGATTGAATGACTTCTCACATTCTTCAGCTTCAATTTGAGCATTGATCTCCTTCACCCATTTGTTTATAAATTCCGGTGGCTCAGAGTAATATTTTGTAATAAGCATCTTATATATGGCATAGGTTTTAAGGGGAACTCCACGCCAATATTGAAAACTAATTGGCGTAGGGTACCCCCCAAAATCCATACCAGACCCTTATGCGAGCAAGCAGCCTGGCAGGCCAGGATAAGTGGGGGGGTGAGCGAGTACCCCCCTCATAAACCATATCAGGCTGCTTGCCCTCAACATGGGGAGGGTGCTTTGGGGTCCCCCAAAGCACCTTGTCCTCATGTTGATGGGGACAAGGGCCTTGTCTCCACAACCCTGGCCATTGGTTGTGGGGGTCTGCAGATTTAACAAGGGGCCCCAGATCCCAGCCCCCTCTTTGTGAATGGGTATGGGGTACATTGTACCCCTACCCATTCACCAAAAAAAGTGTCAAAACCACAATACACAGTTTTTGACAAGTCCTTTATTAAAATGAATAAATAAATAAATGTATCCATCCATCTTCAATCATGGCACAGACGGACCCGAAAAATAGAAAAAAACTAAGCCTCGATGGGAGGCGTCTCGCCAACTGCTGTCTCTTGGCTATAACGGCTATTATATAGGCAAGGGCAGGGCCACCCGGTGACGTAATCAAGTGACCCCAGTATTACTAAATCAAGCTAAAAGGAACAGCTTCAGATGGGCGTGGCCTGACAGAGCATGGAGTAGGGCCTGTAT
This sequence comes from Lithobates sylvaticus, assembly GCA_028564925.1. Classification (NCBI taxonomy): domain Eukaryota; kingdom Metazoa; phylum Chordata; class Amphibia; order Anura; family Ranidae; genus Lithobates; species Lithobates sylvaticus. The sequence goes on from CM053031.1 coordinate 154,855,411, forward strand.
ACCCAGAGCTCCAACATTAATCCTGCCAAACAGCACAATCCTCCACTCTAGGGATCCCCCATTCAAGTGGGCAGCTCAACTGGAGACCCTCTCCATACCCCATCTGATTTCCGGCCCTCTGGTGGCCGCATTTAGGCGAGTCCCCGGCTTCGGCCTACTCACGGAGGTCTGCGGCCCGGCCATCTTGGGACACCCAGCCTCTGAATTTACACTGGGCCCTGCAGGCAGGCTTGCGGATTATCTGGAGACCCTCTCCACACCCCACCTGATCCCCGGCGGCCCGATCGGAGCGGCGTCCTCCCGCACGGCGGCCGCACTCAGGCAAGTCCCCGGCTTCGGCCTACTCACGGAGGCCCGCGGCCATCTTGGAACACCCTGCCTCGGAACCAGCGCTGGGCCCTGTGCAGGCTAACCCCCTCCCTTCCTGCCTGGACTCTTTAAAACAACCAGCAACCCGACTACTGAGCAGAGAGGTGGGCCTGCCACACAGAATTTGCACCCAGGCAGGTCTGTAGCTTTGGCCTGTGCACAGAGACCAGCGGCCCTCTTGGTACACCCAACCCTCAAGCCAGCACTAGGCCCTGTTTCTGTCATCCTCTTTCCATCCTCCCTGGCCTACCCTGACAAGTTTAAACGACCTCATCTAAGCCTGTTATCATGTCCCCTCCGAAGAGCCAAAAATCAACCGCAGCAAAACTCGCACAGTACCGCCGGAATGAGGGAGAAGAGGCGGAGGAAGGTGGCAGTGCTGAGAGTACAGGAGGAGAGCGTGTGCAGGGAGACACGGACAAACTACTGGAAGCGATCACACTCTGCAGGACATCCCTCACTGCACAGATTGAGGGGGTCAAGATGGACGTGTCTTTGATTAGACAGGATTTTCAGAAAATCTGTGAAAGGGTCACAGAGACAGAAACCCGCATCAGTACGGTAGAAGACATCCTGCCGCCATTGCAGGCTGGATCTGAACACATGCAGAGACAGATTAACCAGCTGCTCGCCAAGCAAGATGACATGGAAAATCGTCTGAGGAGGTGCAACCTCCGCTTCATCGGTCTTCCGGAGGGAGCGGAAGGTAAAGACCCAACATCATTCCTGGAACAACTATTGGTAACCACATACGGTCGGGAGGCATTCTCCCCCGTGCTGGTGGTGGAGAGGGCTCATAGGATGCCCGCTAAACCTCCTCCTCAGGGGGCTCCCCCCGTACCTTTATTGCAAAACTCTTAAACTACAAAGACCGAGACGCTGCGTTGAGGCTGGCGAGAGAGAGGGGTAACATTCCAGTAGGAAACGTCAAGGTGGCAATATTTCCTGACTTCTCGGCCGAAATACAGAAACGCCGACAGAGCTTCATGGAGGCCAGACGTAGACTACGCGACCGTCACCTGAAGTATTCCATGCTCTTCCCTGCACGCCTGAGAGTGGAACATGATGGCCGAGTGTCGTTCTTTGAGGATCCTCGTGAAGTCATCTCCTGGCTGGAACGCGGGCCTGCACACGGTAGGGGCAACTGACCACACACCAGGTGAGCCATATGGCAAGATCCTCTTGTTACATGTCTCCGCCATCACTCGGCCTGCCTAACTGCCCTTGCCACATTTTAGAAAGGAATTGTCCCTTTTTTTCCCTTTTTTTTTTTTGGATCTCTTGAGTGGACTTACTATATCTCATTGCTCCCCTCGTGGGAGTCTTTTTCAAACTCCTCAACTTACCCGACACATGGAGCTGTGGAAGTGTACTGGCCCTGCAAGCCGCATGCATAGTGCAGCGAATTTGTGCCCCAATAACCACTGGGAATCATGACTATGTAGATGAACAGAGGAACTGGGTCGTATTGCCTCCTTTTTATACTAATTTGCGGGGGCGCGCAACTGGGCCCCATCCTCATCCTCCTCTGTGGTGGCTGGCTCGGAACCACTATTTGATCCGGTGGCTAAAACTGTTCCTCATCTTCGCCTTATATACGAAGTTACTGTTTTTCCCAGATGGTAGTTTAGAGTTGTTAAGGGATCATGCCTACACAAGTTAGGGTGGGTGTAAGGCGAGGAGGGGGTTGTTAAACAGTTGTGTTTGCAATTTTTAAGTGTGCATATAGTGCCTCAGGAACTGACTATTGGAAAATGTATATTTGCTGAAGAGGTGCCCGATATGGTGTTTACTGCACCTCGGTTCTACTATATAATGTATTTCACATTAGACCCTAAGATGCAGCGAAGTTCAGCTCCGCCAATCCCTGGAGCTCACCATCCCCAAAACTGCAGAAGGAACTGGGACTGGGCATTAGCTCCTTATAACACCTTTCAAAGGAATGGGGCTACCAATCACCCAGTATTACTATGCATGACCAGACGCCTCAGTAGTACCCAGTGGCTGAATTTTTGCAGCCTCTCTCTTTTCCTTCTTATCCTCCCATTTTTCCTCCCCTTTTTTTATGCTCTTTTTTCACATGTTTACAAGTGATGGAACTCTCAGGTGGTAGTTTACTAATGTTGAGGGATAAGGCCCGCACATGTTGGGGTGAGTGCAGGGTTGGGAGGGGGGAGGGGAATGTTATACAGTTACTTTCTCAACATCTAAGTGTACATGTGTTATTACAAGAGGAGGCCATGACAACAGGTAGGTCCCCTAAATGGTTGTCACATGCATGGTACGATCTATGCCAGTTTCTAATGCTACTCATGTTCTGGATACTCTATGACTCTTTAATGGACGATTCTAAAGGGGAAATTCTTGAGAGGTGTTATTTTTCACAAGATATGCTATGACATCTATAAAATTCCTGACATGGAATGTGAGGGGCCTACGTAAAAATTAAAAAAAAAAAAAAAAAAAAGGAACAGCTTCCCCTCCAGCTGGTTGTTAGAAAGCCAGCAGGCTGGTGTCCTAACAACATAAGTTCTCCCCACTGAGATGTCAGTTGGTGATTACAAGCTGACAACAACATTTAAACAGAGAAAGGATTTTGTAGAAAAGAAAAAAAAAACAGTGTGAGCCTTCCCCTAATATTTATATCAGGCACTTATAAGTTTTAAGGGGGTCCCATGCAAATAAAGGGACGTGGCCCCTAAATTCTACCTCAGACCCTGAGCTAAGCATGCAGCTTGGCTGGCCAAGAAATTGGGAGGATGAGTGTGAGCCTCACCTTCTCCTGAAACATACCAGGGCAAATGCCCACAACATGGTACCATGGTACCCGCCCATTGACAAAAAGGAAACAATAAATTAACACACTGACAGACAAGTCCTTTGTTAAAAAAAGTCCCAAGATGTAAAATCCATCATCAATCACATCATCCAGCAATCCACTTCAATGCTCCAATGAATGTTGCAAGATGCCAGCCAAAAGAAAAATATTCCACTGATCACTGACATTGTATGATCTAATCACTTACATGTGTCAAATGATGTCTCTCGGGGCTCCAACAATAAAATTATGCAAAGGGTAGGGGTCTCCTGGGTGATGTAATTGACCAAATATGGATATGACCTTATTTGGTCAGTGATGTAACCTGGGAGAAACTGCCCCTTTGTTCAGTTTTAGCGGCAGGGCCCCAGGAGATGTAATTTGACACAAATAACTGACAGGAGTGAATCGCAATGGAGAGATTTTTTTCTTTTGGTGGGTATCATTCATGCTGATTGACATGGATCTGCATCAATAGATGTGATTGGTGATAGATTTACATAGCTGGGCTTTTTAGGTATTAAGGGACTTAAAAGTATGTAAGTATGCTGCTCCTGCTCCTTGACATTGGGGTGGTATTTGGAGCCACCTTATTTTTAAAGAGGCTTCTAAATTGTAATAAGCAACCTTCTCAGACCACCACAATGGCTGGGACAGGGTGCCCTTGTCCTAATCGACATGGGGACATGGGGTTCTTTTTCAGGATGGTTCTCCCCTTATGTTGAGGGTATGTGGCCTGATATGGTTCGGGAGGGGGGCCACATGCTGGCCCCCCTTTTTCCTATCCAGCAAGGCTGCATGATTGGATATAGATTTTGGAGGGAGATCTTACACTTTTTTTCTTGTATTTTGCTTGCAATCCCCCATAACATGTGTACCAGATCCCGATATAGGGATCTAGGATAAGGTTCTGGTATAAATGAAGGTAATTCCAGGCTGTTTTTTTTTTTACAAACAGTAAGTAAGTAAGCAGTCGGAAGCTGTAATTGGTGAGAAATGTCAGCTTATTATTATTATTTTTTTATGTCAGTTTTGCTGCAGTGTGTTGTATGCATCACACAGATTTGCAACTTTAGACAGGTAGGTTCAGGGCACCCCTCTATGTTATTTGACATGTTATATGAAGGAATTTATAATTTAATGTTTCACCTAAATCATATTTGAAATAGCTGTTCCCCAGCAAATTGAATTGAAGAAAAAAAAATGTTTTACTTTGGTACGTGTTACCCAGGGCAGTGTCCATTACTCTTTATTAGCATTCAGCTCCCATTGACTTCCCAGGGGGTTTGGATTTGGCACCCACATTTTAGTAATATTCACTGAGCTCACCTCGAACTGAACCCAGGTATGTTCAGCTCATCCCTAATTTTGAGAGCATTTATTAAATACATAAATTGCTAATGTAAGATTGCTACATTTACCTCTGACATTTATAGTGTATCAACAATCTTTTTATTATTTTTTTTTTTATAAACCATTGCTGAAAATGATATGCAGCAAACCACAGATATTTCAAGGGATGCAAGGTTAACTACTGTGTACTTAAAATAGAAATATTGTTTTCCTTTTTGAAATAATCAAGGGTTTTGCATCCCTCCCTATTCGCCAGCGATAATTAGATTTCTCATTACAGAAAATAAGTTCATGTTTTCAGAATAAAAAGAAAGATTTGCTGAAAAGGTATTTTCCTGTTATTGAAGTGGAAGTTGGTAATATAATCTAATATGCTCTCAAGCAATTACCCTGTGTATTGCTCCAATTTACTGTTGTACAGGGTTTTTATGCTGAGGGAAAAAATCCCTTGACTTCAAGCCTTTGAATGCGTAATGTGATTTGTATACATTTTCTTACTAGTACATTTTACGGTCTGCCTATTCTGAGCAAATTATTTTTTTCTTATACATACTGAAAATGTGGTTGATAATGCCATGTCTATGGATGACTCTCGGAGTCTGAAACACATTTTCAGATAGGATCATGCTGTTTAGAAAAATAATAAAAGCATAGAGGGAGAGTAGATTAGTCAGAAAAACTGACATGTAGACAGACAGACTGATAAATATATATATCAGCTGCAGGGGCGGACTGACCATTCAGCCACTCGGGCACTTCCCGAGGGCCCCAGGCCACTAGGGGGCCCCATCAGGGTTGCCAGCCTCAGTAAAACCAGGGACAGAATGTAAAAATCTTTTTTTTTTTACATCTGTTTCTGAAATGTCCTTACCGACATCCTTTTGGTCTAAAAATCCTGAGATTATAGCTGCCCCATCTCTCCAGTACCTTCTCAGCCAATAGAAACATGTCTGTGTATACTGTGTGAGTGTGTGTATACTGTGCCCCATAATCTCTGATTGGCTGGGGGCCCCATAATCTCCTATTGCCCGGGGGCCCCATAAGTTGTCAGTCCACCCCTGATCAGCTGTGAATATACCAAAAAGTCTAGCGCTGTACTATGATGGACAATGCACTACTAACTGAGTAGTACAGGGTCATTAATATTTATTAAGTATTGTATGGCACTTTGTACATGGTTACACATGAGAGGGAGCTGTTTTCAGTGTAAATACAACATAGGGTCCTCCTGTAATCCAAGAGTATTTTTTAAATGTTCTCAATACTTTATGTATTAATACCTATATAGGTAAGCAAACTACCACTTTACATTTCACACCATTGCCATTGGTTATATTTTGCCATATTTTTATTTTATAACTACATACATCTTTTAATGGCTAGTGTTGAATCAAGTTAGGGAGGCAGTTTAGATTGTGACAACAGCTGTCATAGATTGTAGATTGTATTCTATATGTGGCTGGTATGTACAAATATATTATAAATGTACATATTTTCAGAAAATGTTAATGCTTTTTATTTCAATATGTTTATATGTAGCAGACAGAGGCAAGGATGGAAATGCAAGCTTAGTACTCCGTTTTGTTTTTATTTTTTTTATATATATTTTCATTGTAAAAGTTTTATAAAGCTTACAAAGGACAAAATGTTGCCAAAGGCAATGGGAAGTACATAAGCTAATAAAATGATCCATGTGACACAAGTCAAAAATGTTTCTATATCCACAGCAACAATCAGAAGACTGAAGCTAATCAAAAATGGTTCTGTATCAACGGCAACAATCAGCAGACTGATTTGATAAAAAAAAAAAAAAACAGGGGGGGGGGTACAGAACAAACAAATACATTAATGAAGAAGTTGTGAAAGAGTTCCTAGATGCTGTTCTGGGGTGTTGGAACCAGAAATAATGTCTAAATAACGAGCAAAAAATTTGAAATCGAACCAGCAGACACTTATCTTTGTATTTAGTTCTGGGGTTAATAATGCGGTATGTGTGAAATCCTCCATAAGACAAATTGTGTCTACCTTACAGAGATATTGTAGAATAGAAGGAACTGTTTTTTATACCCAGAATGCTGGGATGAGGGATTTGGCTGCATTCAGTAAATGTGGAGTGATAGACCGTTTATATTGGCCCATTAGTTCTGTTGTACAATGAAATAACACAGTCCAGGTTGGACGCTTCAGCAGAGCCCTGTATTATAGCCATTAATCGTAACACCTTGTGACAATAAGGCAAGACTAGGGGCACTTCTACCATATGTGGGCATGAGATTCTTCTTCCCTGCATTCTCTCCAGCAAAGAGGGGAGTAATTAGGAAACATTGCCCTTAGTTTCAAAGCCTTGTAATGCCATCTAGTTAGATAGTTATAGATGACCTTAGCCATTTTCTATGAGATTGAGGAGACGTAAGATAGTTGTAGAACTTTGTCTTTCTGTTTCTCTGTGAGTGTAATTTGGAGATCTAATTCCCAACTTATGAGGTAGTCCAGGTGTAGAGGACCTTGTAGGAGGGTTTTGTAAAATAATGATATACAGTGAAGTGGAGGATTTTTAAAGTGGAAGATGAATTCTATGGGATTCAGGTCCTTTAAGGACTGTGAAGGTTGTGGTGAAGAGCGGATTAACTGCGAGAGTTGCTTGTAGCACCATTGATCCATAACAGAGGGTGGTATTGTCCCAGTAATGCTGTACCATGACAGCATAGCCAAATTTTTCTTCAATAGATTTTTATTGAGCATTCAAAGAAGTAAAGCCAAACATAAACATTGCGTATTAGTACAGACAGATACATTATTGTGCCAAATAAACATTTAGTTGAGAAAAAGACCTTGAATCAAATATAGAAATTGCTGTTCTACTATGGTGGGTCTTATTAGATGGTAAACACGAAAATATAACTAAAAGGAACGTAAAACAGTTCTCCTCCTCTACAAACTCATCAGCTCTCAGGTAAGGGGCAGGCTCCCCAGTCCCAGAACCCCCTAAAGGGAGCTAACTGTGCCGGGTACTGGAAAACACTATCCCCCCCGCTACCAAAAATACAGTGGACATTTAATAACTAATAAATGCAACAGAGGTCATTGCTCAGGAGAGAGCCTGTGTGTGGTATAAAGAAGGGGAGGAGAGTAAACGATATTAAATCGCTTGGCAGAAAAGTTTGCTAAACGTAACCTCTATCGTTTTAGTACTAGGTTTAACCAATAGAGAGCAATTTTGAGGGAAATGAAGGAGAACAGAAATGGACAGAGAATAGAGTATAAGAAGAGAAAGGGAAAGAGAAGTAGGGGGAGAAGAAGAGAGCCAATAAATATCTACATATGAAGTGGTACCCACTCACCCGCAATTAAGTTGGTGGCGCAGAGTCGTGTAAGGACCCAGAGATATACCTATTCCAGGGTTCCCACAATGCTGTGTGTCTATCCCTCGTGTCTTGGAAAGAGGCATACCATTCTTTCCTGATCCATAATCCAGGATATTTTTCTTTTGACTATCCTCAGGAAGACTGTGGGCTGCTTCCAAGCTCGGGCAATCATTAGTTTGGTTCCAATTAGTATGAACCTAATAAGATTTTGAGTTCATTTTGGAACCCCTTGTTGTGGGAAATTAAGTAAAGCGTACTGGGGAGTACTGAGGAGTTTTGGGGATGGGCATCGCTGTAATCTTCCTAATAATATGGAAAACATTATTCCACAAGTTCCTAATTTTCGGGCACTCCCACCAAATATGCAGGATAGAACCTACATGACCACAGTTGCGAAAACATAAGGGGGAGGCGTTTGGGTAGATTTTGGCCAGTCACAAAGGTACCATATACCACCGCATTAGGACTTTTAGGTTAGCCTCAACCAATGCTGTGTTAAGGAGACCTTTTGAGGCAGCAACCGATGCCTTATGCCATTCAGCTAGGGTCCATCAGTGTTGTAGATCAGTTTCCCATTCCCGCATGAAGAGCGTTTTGGAGTCAGCCTGAGCAAGTGCACGGTAAATCACTGATATACCCCCCCCTCTGCTCCATGGCTTGGCCACACCAAAGCTCGTAATCAGTTATTGATGGGGGTTTAGAAGTAGAGAGCCCTAAGGATCTGAGAAAGTGGGAAAGTTGTTGAAATCTAAATTTCTCCGTTCCTGGCATGTCAAGTTTACTGATGCAGTTGGCTAAAGTGATGGGGCCCGATGAGGTTACAAAGTGACCAATCCTGTATATCCCCTTATCTAACCACCAGCGAAAGGCCTTTAATGTCTTGTCCAGGAGGAAAGAGGGGATTCCTGAAAATGTGGGAGAGAGGCTGCCAGCAGGAGATCAAGTGTGAGTTAGTTTTAAGGGAATCCCAAAGGGTTAGAGAGTGGGAAAGTGTGGGTGCTAGTATGGCCGGTCTGTCCCTGGTTGGGCACCCTAAAATATAGTCAAGGGTGTAGCTAGGGATAGCCTGCCTCTCCATGTGCACCCAATCTGGGTGAGCAATTTTAGAATAGTGGATAATTGGGATATTTGAGCTGCCTGATAATACCATAGAACGTTCGGTACTCCTAGTCCTCCCTGGTCTCTGTTGTGGTAGAGCGTTCCTTTGGAAATTCTATGTCCCTTGGATCCCCAGATAAACTTCATAATTTTGGACTGAAAGTTACGGATGCGGTCCTTAGGGACGGGGATAGGTAGGGATCGAGAGAGATAAAGGATACGTGGGAGTAGAGTCATTTTTAACAGAATTTACCCTGCCCAACCAGGAAAGGCCCAGCTTGTCCCAAAATGCGAGATCTTCCTCCAGTTTGCAGAATGTGGCAGGAAAATTGAGTAAAGTCTATCTATAGATGCCGTCAAATTGATTCTTAAATAAGGGAGCGCAGATTCCGTCCAGCCGAACCTGAAATTGTTTTTGAGTTGAGATACCAGCTGAGGTGGTAAGTTAATGTTGAGCGCTAGGGTCTTGGAGTAATTGACCGTGAGTCCTGATACTTTGCCAAAATCATCCAGTAACTTGCATATAATTGGAAGAGAGGTATTTGGAGACGATATGAAAAGTAAAACGTCATCAGCGAACAAAGCGCACTTATGAGATTTTGGGCCACATTGGATCCCTTTTATATAAGGATGAGCTCTGATGGCTATGGCCAGAGTTTCGATGATCATGGCTAAGATCAGCGGCGACAAGGGGCACCCCTGTCTCGTGCCACGAAAGATTGGGAAGGGGTTAGAATAATACCCCTGCATCTTTATTTGGGCTTCTGGGGTTGAGTATAAAGCATTTATAATGTTCAAAAAGTACTGACCAAATCCCCATTTTTCTAGGGTAGGGACCAGAAAAGACCAGGAGACTGAATCGAAAGCCTTCATAAGATGTAGGAGAGCAGAAATCCCTGTTGGTGGGGGCCCCCGTCCCATCTCGATCCCAAGAGTGAAATTATGTCCACTGCCCTCCTGATCTGATCTGGCCCCTGTCGCCCGGTGATGAAACCGACCTGATCACCATGAATGTAAAGGCTAATGAAGTTGGAGATTCTATCGGCCAAAATTTTGGTGAAGATTTTAAGATCGTTATTGATCAAAGATATGGGCCTATAATTGGAGGTACAACTGGGGTCCTTTCCTGGCTTAGGGATTAGGGTTACGAATGCCGAATTCATGGGTTTATCCAGGGGTGAACCTGACCTGAGATAATTAAAGAAGCGTGCTAGGTACGGGGCAAGTATTTGAGAGAAGTGTTTGTAATACGGGATGGAGAAGCCATCCGGGCCTGGAGCTGTATTCGTTTTAAGATTTTTAATGACCTGTTCCACTTCCCCTGCAGAGATTGGGGATTCAAGTTCCTCTTTGTGCTGTTCCTTCAGCTTGGGGTTTTACACCGACGCTAAGAATGAGTTTATAGCATCAGGGGAGCGTCCCGTTCCCGTTGTGCTATAAAGAGTTAGGTAGAAGCTTCCATGATTTTTTTAGGGTTCTGAGAGAGGGTACCATCACCCAATTTTATCTTGGGGAGAGTATAAGATCTGGTTTTAGGGGTTAACCGTTTGGCTAACAATGTTCCGAGTTTGTCATTTTGGTGGTAGAAGTGTCCTCCCTCCCATCTGAGGTCCTTTTCCACTATTGCGGTGAGAGCCAAGTTTAAAGCTGTGCGAGCAGCATCTAATCTAGCAGCGGAGCTCGGTGAGGGTATGGATTTATGCAGTTTGCTTAGGGAAGCAAATTCCCGATCCAGCCTTTCGATATCAGCCCTACGAGCCTTGCGCAGTCTAGTTGAAATTTTGAATTAGGTGACCTCTAATCGTAGCCTTATGGGCAGCCCACAGAGAGGAGGGGGAGACATCGTCCACATCATTTAATAGGAAATACTCCTGAATGTGATTTTTTATTTCCCAGACCTGGGTGGGGTTGCTGAGAATAGAGGCATTCAGTCTCCAGTGAAACTCTGTGCGTGGCGGTGGGCCACCACATAGAGACATTAGGACGAGAGAATGGTCCAACCAGGCAGAGTCCCTAATAACCGGCCGCTGAACCAGCGGGACATGTTGTTGGAGAATAAAAAAGTGATCAATTCTTGCAAAGGTTTGATGTGGGCTAGAGTAGTGCGTGTAATCTCGAGCCCCGGGATTAAGGTCCCTCCAGATATCCACCAAACCGTAGTGAAATAATTGCCTGGCTACTTTTAGACTCTGTCTGGTTGGGCGTATTCGATTTTTGCCTGGGGCGGGGGGGGGGGCGCGTTTTATCGATACACGCATCAAAAGCTATGTTGGAGTCACCACCGTAAATGACTATACCCTCTGTAAGCGGCGTCAAAGTTTGAAAGAGGGATTGAAAGAATTTCGCTTGTCCCTTGTTTGGTGCATAATAAGACATGAGGGAATAAAGTTGCTCATCTATGAGGATTTTAATCAGCAGGAATCTGCCCTCCGGGTCCCTGAATTCAGAAACCAGGGAGAACTGAGTCCTATGTGAGAAGAACAGGCCAACACCTTTAGTTTTGTTATCAGAGTTAGCTAAATAAAATTTGAGGAATTTGGCGTGAATGAAGGAGGGTTGATAAGATTTAGGGAAGTGTGTTTCCTGTAAGAACAAGATATCTATTTTTTGAGTATGATAGTGTTGGAATATTGGAGTATGATAGTGAGAAATACCTCCTCATGCAGTCTGTCACGCCAGGGAGAGGTGTTGATATGGGGATAAAATGCCTCATGAGGCGGCCGCTCCGCCGACATCTTGTGATTTTTGTCCGTTCCCGGGAGCGCCGCTGTGTGGGTTCCCAGGCCTGCCGCTGTGTGGGTTCCCAGGCCTCTCCTCACTTCTCCCTTGGGCAGTAAAACGTGCCCTGATGCTGTCGGGCACCTCCGGTCCCGGTCTGTCGGCAGTGGCTGTCGGTGTTCGGCTGTGGGGAGTGCGGGCGGGATGGAGCGGTGCGGAGCCCTGTGTTCAAGTGTCCATCACAGGGCGCCGCGTATGCACACTCTCCATAGCCAAATTTTTAAGAACGTGATGAAGTTGGGGTGAAATCTCCGGGAACCAAGATGCAAAGTCTTTGTCCAGAAGCCCAGGCAAGAAGAAATGTCTACCTTTTGAAACAAGATAGTCCTGGGACCACATACTACCCAGTCCTTATTCAAAAATATCATAGGCATCCCACTGCAAGGGGAAGGCATGGTAAAAAAGGGAATTATATAGATGGAAGGACAGGTAGCTTTACAAAGATAATCAGAGAAAAGTAGGCTGCCTACCCTTCCTTAAATGTTACTGTGATGGCATAAGACATCAAAGAGACAGTCTTTACTAGCATAAAAACTATCATAAAAGGTTGTGTATTTTGTGTTTGAGGCAGATATATACATATTTTATACACAGCTTGTATTTTACATACGTACAACTAATTCACAAAATTCTTTTTTAATATGAGAAGAAAATACATTTTGGGACTTTAAATGAGGCAGGAACCAAAGGGGTAACTGCCTCCATCCCTATCATTGATTAAAATTGAGAGCAAGTGGTGGGACTTTATATGAAGCACACAGCAGCACAAAAGGAAGTCAAGTGACTGGGAAATACTGTTTATTCATGTTGTATAATCTAACATACAACTAAATGGGTATATAACCTCCAAAAGCATTTGATCATTTACAATATAATTAACATCGTAATCCGCAATCATGGAACAGTTGTAGAACAGACAATGGATACACTTTTATAAACATAGGTAAATTAAAAACAAAGCTAAATAAAACAAAAAATGAGAAGAGGGGAGAAAAATAAATAAAAATAAATAAGCATAATTCATATACTGAATGATTACAGACATGAATAAAACCGTAGAGAATATAAATTGGTCCATGGTAGAATGGTAGTAAAATGTAAGGCTTGACACTTTTTGCGGCCTTGTAGCCGCTCATCAGAAGAATAAACCATGGAAGATATCTAAAAACAAAAATAATAATTCTAAATGGTCAAAAGGATAATTGATTTTAGTTAGGCAAATAAAATAAATAAAAATTGTATATAAAGGTTTGTTACCAGGTTGCATATTGAACCTACATCTGCATCTGCGCAGCGGCAGTGCAGCATCGAAAGTCGCCAAAAGATTGCAAGGTCTCATTTCCAGGCACTGCGGTCGCCAAAAGGGTGATAGCAACCAGCAGAGACAATTTGTGGGCCATGTGTGTGTGAATGGACAACCCTGTGAAAGGAAAAAGCAGTGAGTCTGATGGAAAACCTAACATGCAAGATAAATGCATGAGAAAGAAAGGTGAATAATATAGAATATAGAATGATTATGAAGGTGAAAATAATGAGTGAGGTGAGTGATAAAGGGTGTAAAGGAAAAAGATTTTTTGGTGACTTTCGATGCTGCACTGCCGCTGCGCAGATGCAGATGTAGGTTCAATATGCAACCTGGTAACAAACCTTTATATACAATTTTTTTCTATTATTTGCCTAACTAAAATAAATTATTCTTTTGACCATTTAGATTTTTTTTTTTTTTAGATATCTTCCATGGTTTATGCTTCTGATGAGCGGCTATAAGGCTGCGAAATGCGTCAAGCCTTACATTTTATTACCATTCTACCATGGACCAATTTATATTCTCTATGGTTTTATTAATGTCTATAATCATTCAGTATATGAATTATGCTTATTTCTTTTTCTTTTTATTTAGTTTATTTATTTTTCTCCCCTCTTCTCATTTTTTGTTTTATTTAGTTTTGTTTTTAATTTACCTTTATAAAAGTGTATCCATTGTCTGTTCTACAACTGTTCCATGATTGCGGATTACTATGTAACTTATGTTGTAAATGATCAAATGCTTTTGGAGGTTATATACCCATTTAGTTGTATGTTAGATTATACAACATAATTAAACAGTATTTCCCAGTCACTTGACATCCTTTTGTGCTGCTGTGTGCTTCATATAAAGTCCCACCACTTGATCTCAATTGTTTTTAAATGTTTTTCCTTGTTAGACAATCCCTGCCCTGGTAAAGCAAATATAGGAACTGACCTAAATAATGGAACAGGGGGGAGGGAAAGGCAGAAGCAAAAAGACAGGCGTATAGTAAAATGGTAGTAAAATGGCCATACCCTTTCTCAAATTTTCCTATGAGGGGATGAAACTAATTAGAGAAGCAGCCATGACATCAGCTGTAATAGCTTGTAGGTTGTGTATGATGTGTTGCTGGCTGGTATATACAATTATTCTACACATGGCATGTTAGCCTGGCAAACACAGGTAAGGTCAATTTGAACTGGGTACTACCTTTATAAAAAGGAGATCCTAGGCTTAAACCCCACTACCACCCCACCTACCTATGGAAAACAAAAAGGATTCTAAGACCAACAGTTCTCTGAAGTAAGATAGAAAGAGCAGAAACATGAAAGCCTAATGTGGGTCCAAAAGAATCAAGATACTGGGAGTAATTTAAGAAAGGCAAATCCACTTTGCACTGCAAGTGCACTTGGAAGTGCAGTTGCTCTAAATCTAAGGGGTAGATCTGAAATGAGTGGAAGCTCTGCTGATTTTATCATCCAATCATGTGCAAGCTAAAATGCTGTTTTCTTTTAATTTTCCTTGCATGTCCCCTTTGGATCTACAGTGACTTTACTTTACTTCCACGTGCACTTGCAGTGCAAAGTGGATTTTCCTTGCGTAATATCCGCAATCCACACTGTCTCCTGGGAGCTTGTGTCATAGTTCCCAGGAGTCAGTGCGGCGGCCTGCTGGCACAAGTTATTGCGTGATTTCTTGCACAGCTCCATTGCCATCACAACGGGGCGGGTCTTCCGACGACGCCGCCCGTGGCGGTGGCAACCTGAGCTGTTGATGGCGCTCCTCTTTACAGTTACTGCACATGCGCGAGATTTGGAATACAACGCGCAGTGCATACTGGTTGAGCAGCGGCACTGTATCCCGGAAGAGGATGCCTGTGGGCTTCACATGCCCACAGGCAAGATGAGACCCGGCTACAACAACTATTAAAACTTGATATTGCAATAGAAAATGGACATCTTTAAGCCTGAAAACATGCAACAAGTGAGTCATATGTTTTAAGGACATAATCTTTGTACCAAAAAAAAAAAAAAAACGTTTAGGGCAGTGGAACCCCGCTTTAATGAGAAAATAGCTGAACTATTTTTTTTTTTTTGTTTTTATATTGGGTAAGGTCATAGTACAAGATTTTGACAGTGGTAGAAGATGTACAAGTGAAAGATTAATTTAGATAATACATTATAACTGAGTAAAGACATATCATATGACAAGATACACACATTAGATTATAAGTCTATATAACATTTGCAGGGAAGGATCTGTAGATGTGCTTAAGTAAAATAACAGTAGTGAACATTACACCAGTAGTGAGGTTTCCCATAGAGTCAATTTTTTTTGGTATATATGCATGCTGTCATATAACGTGTGGTGTAATCTTTCTGATAATTTGATGTTTGCCATACGGTTGAGAACCTGAGGCCATGGTACGTTGGATGAATGCCAGTTAAAAGCGATGGTCCAGTGGATAGAGCTAAATAGAGTATGGATTAGTCTAGAACTGGCTATTGGTTAGTGGGATCTTTCTGCCTGAAATTCGATCAATCATGAGATTAGCATTGTGCCAAATGTTTTTTAGATGGGGCAATCCCAAAATATATGTAGTAGTGTCCCATGTGTAGGGCAACCCCTGAAACAGAGTGGAGATGTTGATTGGTAGAATGAGTTGAGTTTGGCAGGGGTAAGATACCACCTATAGAGCAGTTTGGTGGCAGATTCCCTGATGGTGGTAGTTTTGGTGCATTTGTGTAGGTTTTCAAATATGGTATCCCATTGTTCAGGGGAGATTAGCTGAACATATTGAAACGTATTATAGACAATTATATAACTTAACCCCCGATACTGTAAATCCCACGGTGAAAGGAGACTCCATTTAAGGAGTGTCTGAGACAATATGGCCCCCTGCCTGCTTTAGCATAAGAGGCCCAAAATGTAAGGATCCAATTTCTCCAGAAGATTTTGACTGCACGCTGTGACAGATGAAGCTGTGTAAATGTCCAGGCACATATGAATTTACAGTCCAATATTATAAAAGCAATGTTGGCATCTTAACCCCCTGATTTCTATCTGCTTTTAATTCCTTGTCAGACCTACATCAACATCAGTTTTAAGAGGCCCACATCAGAGCCATGACTTGAAAAAAAAATAGGTGCGCTTTCAACCAATGTATGACTGTATGAACTATAAATAATATGACATGACTGCTCATTCAATAATAAATTGATGAACAATTCAAACAATGAAAGTCTGTGAAGTCCTTTCCTTCAGTCAGTGTAAAGCCTCATACACACGATCGGACTTTGTACCAACTTTCCCGTGGATTTTTGTACAAAGGGCGTTGGCCCCAAGTTTGTATTGCATACACACGATCTGACTTTTTAGGCAACAAACATGAACGTAGTGATGTTTCAACGTACTGACGACACTTCAAAAGAGGACGTTCAAATACTCCAGCGCCACCTTTGGTCAACTTCTGTATTGTTGTCTGATCTTTTTCATTGGTTCTGAGCATGCGTGTTTGTACTTTGGACTAAAGTCCGATGGTTTTGTGTACACACGGTCAGACTTTGCTCCATCAGACTTTTGTTGGCAGAAAGTTGGTCCGTTCGCACAGCCAATAAAAGTCAGATGAAAACTGAAAAAGTTGGTCCGATGGAGTGTACACACGGTCGGATGTTGGTCCAAAACAGCTAATTTGCATGTTTGTTGTCAAAAAGTCAGATTGTGTGTACGGGCCTTAACACTGTTACACTAACCCCTAATGTAGATAGTCAGACGCTGATGAAGGAGGTATGCCTTGCCTCTGAAATGCGTCCCGATTGGCTTCCCCTCTTTTGTTAACAAGCCATGATCCATTTCCAATAATCATCAGAGATCGCATGGAAGAACATAGGCAGACCATATAGTGTAAAACAGAAAGACATGTATCACCTCACCTTCCACATTCTGCAAATGTGATGACATCACCAATTAAGCACCCCCCATCATCAGGGAACTGGACCAATGACAGCTTATTTATGAAACATGTTGGACAGGGCCTAATCGGTGATGTCATCACACCCTCTTAATGCACAAGGCGAGGCGGCACAGTGGTGTAGTGGGTAGCACTCTCACCTAGCAGTAAAAAGGGTCACTGGTTCAAATCCCAACCATGACGCTACCTGCCTGGATTTTGCATGTTCTTCCTGTGCCTGCGTGGGTTTCCTCCGGGTACTCCGGTTTCCTCCCACAATCCAAAGACATGCTGGTAGGTTAATTGGCTTCTGTCCAAAATTGGCCCTAGTATATGAATGGGAGTTGGGGACCTTGGATTGTGGGCTCCTTGAGGGTAGGGAACGATGTGAGCATGCGATGTATGTGTGAAGCGCTGTGTAAAATTGACAGCGCTATATGGGTACCTTAAATAAATAGGGATAATTACTCTCACTCAGGTTGAACTGGATGGACTGGTGTCTTTATTCAACCTTACTAACTATGTAACTATGATACAAATCTGTCTCTCAACCCATATTGTTAGTACCTGTCATTACAAATAGAGGATGACATTTTTTTGTCAAAATCCTTGTGAATCACAAGGATCAGGTTAGTTTTGTGCCAGGGAGGGAGGCAATGGATAACATCAGCAAAGCCCTGAATTTATATCACTGGTTGACCAAAAACAGACATAAGAGATTTTTTTCTTTCCGTATATGTTGAAAAGGCATTAGCCAGGGTGGCCAGGGACTACATGTTGGCAGCCTTGTGGGCATCTGGATTCCAAGATAACATTTTTAATAATATCTGATCACTATATTCTAAACCAAAAACAAAAGTGAAAGTCAATGGCCACCTGTTGGATGCCTTCCAGATGAGAAACAGAACTAGGCAGGGATGACCCCTGCCACCATACATTTTTGTGCTGTCTCTTGAACCCTTTCTACATATCTGTGCTCAAACTCAGATATAAGAGTAATGATGGCCCAATGTTTTGAATCAAACGTTCAAATCTAACGTAACATTGCCGGCAATGTTTTTTCTTTATTCAGCTTTCAGCAGGAAAGCCCATTGGCAGCTGATGACTCATTGGTTGTTAATAGGGATGAGCCAAACATGCTCCTGTTCGGTTCACAGCAAAACATGCGAACAGGCAAAAAATTCAGCAGAACACAAGAACACCAATAAAGTCTATGGGACACGAACCTGAATAATCAAAAGTGCTAATTTTGAAGGCTTATATGCAAGTTATTGTCATAAAAAGTGTTTGGGGACCTGGGTCCTGTCCCAGGGGACATGTATCAATGCAAAAAAAAGTTTTAAAAACTGCCTTTTTTTTCGGGAGCAGTGATTTTTTAATGCTTAAAGGGAAACAATCAAATTGAAATATTCCTTTAAATATCGTGCCTGGGGGTATCTATAGTATGCCTGTGAAGTGGCGCATTTTCCAGTTTTTAGAACAGTACCACAGCAAAATGACATTTCTAAAGGAAAAATTGTCATTTAAAAACTGATTGCGGCTGGAATAAATTGTGGGGTCTTGGCAATATAGATACAGATAATTGAAAGAAAAGATAATGAGATCCCCCACCCCATCCATTACCAGGCCCTTCAGGTCTGGTATGGATTTTAAAGGGAACCATGCACCAAAATAAAAAAAATGGTGTAGGGGTCCCCCCCAAAATCCATACCAGACCCTTATCCGAGCACGCAACCTGGCAGGCCGCAGGAAAAGAGGAGGGGATGAGAGATCCCGGCCTCCCCCTGTGTGAATTGGTAATGGGGTACAAATGTACCCCTACCATTTTACAAAAAAGTGTCAAAGTGGTAAAAAAAAGACAAGAGACATCTTGGGACAAGTCCTTTATTAAAAAAAAAAAAAAGAAAATGTCCCACAGTGTAAATTCACGCTGCCCGATGGAACAAAAAGGATAAAAAAAAAGCCGCAACTGACCCGCCTCCATGGGAGGCTCCCGCCGTCTGACGCGTCTTCGCTGAAAGCTCTTATATAACTGAGGACGGGGCCTCCGATGATGTAACCGGGTGACCCGCCCCCATTTGACACACGGGGGCTTCCCCATGGCTTCTCCGTTGCATCAGATGGGGTGGGGGAACAATATTTAAAGGAATATTTCATTTTTATTACTGTTTTTAAAACATTTTTTTGCATTGATACATTTCCCCTGGGACAGGACCCAGGTCCCCAAACACTTTTTATGACAATAACTTGCATATAAGCCTTTAAAATTAGCACTTTTTATTTTTCATGTTAGTGTCCCATAGACTTTAATGGTGTTCCGGCAGCTTTCAAATTTTCCACGAACACCACATATTGTTCACTGTTCGGGCTCATCCCTAGTTGTTAAGGACGCGGTGACCAGCTTCCCATCCCCACTCCTTAGCAAACAGCTATTCAGTGGGCATAGAATGCACTGTGCATCCGAACGCCCTGCAAATTTGGGTGTTCGCTGAACAGGCGATGTGCGGACCAAACTTTTGCTCAGCCCAACTATATTCCTTAAGTACCATTTCACTTTCTGTTTTATCTCCTGCATAGGCCACTGGCCCACATCAATGTTTACTTTATGTGGGCATGCCCAAAATTCAGCAGATATCAGTATGCATACTGAATACATGAGGTACAGTACTTCTTTAAGAAGAAGTTTCTCCACTTTCAAGTATTTCAGCATAGGGAATGTTAAAGCATGGGTGTGCTTTTCTATGTTATATATGCTCTTGTTTTGACACTTTTCGAGTTTCTTCACAGTAAGAGCTGTGAAAATGTGGAATAGGCTCCCTCTAGAGGTCGTTCTGGCCAGCTCAGTAGATTTCCCTAAAAGGCCTGGATTCTTTCCTAAATATACATACTATAACTGGATACAAACATTTAAAGGTTAAGTTGATCCAGGGAATATCTGATTGCTTCTGTATTCTGTATTGCTGTAGCAAATTGGATCATGCTTTGCTGTTTTTTTTGCCTTCCTCTGGATCAACTGTGGGCATAGGATTGTGTATATGGGATTGTATGGTTGTTTTTTTTTATTATTTTGGTTGAACTAGATGGACTATGTCACTATGTAACTTGACATTCGTTATTTTAGGGAACAACAAGATATGTTACCGGTACCATATCCTGTGCTACCGGCTTCTTGCTAAATAATACTCTTGGCCTTACCCCAACAACTAAGTTAACTAGTAATAGGTCCTTTGCTTTAGACTGTTTAGCTGTCTGCAGTCCATACCCTGGAAGTACTTTCTGCAAAAGTGTCACCCATATCACCAGAGACTCTGCTGAAGATGCTCATTGGCAACAGCGTATTTTCCTTCAGTTGAACCAGCTTCCATGAAGCTACACCACATCCTATATATGTTTACATTATCAAAGGCTAGATATTATACTTTGATTGCGTTACCTCCTCCTGGACCACCTTTTTATCAGATTATCATAAATTAATAGTGTAATTTGTGGCCCTTATACCGCATCATACATGCATTTTCTATATAAGGCTAAATATTAGTTAGTTGATGATGCGTTGGTTTCCCCAGCGCTTAATAAATCCTCTGCTATGTTGGGACTCAAATTTATATAAGGTTCCCATCTCTACCAAAGTCAATTCAATTAAGGTTGCTTTTCCTCCAAATGACAAAGAATTCCAAGAAGAATTTTCAGGCAAAGTTTTTGGGGTCCAGAGGTCCTTTCTCAGAGGAGAGGTAATATTGGGAACTCACCTGTCTTCTTGGTTTTCTCACACTACATACCCCTCTCCAGAGTTGTCGTTTCTGCTTACGCTTTCTTTTTTCCCTTAGGAAACGTATCTACTATTAAAAGTGTGAATTAGCATACCTACAAGTCAATGGACATCAGTATGTGTCCAGTTATTTGAGTTCCTTTTTTTAAAAGCAATTTAGTTTATTCCAAAGCTGGTAATTATAAAGCTTTTTAGCTAGTGGGCATGACTCCTCTTTGTATCTTCTTTCTGATTTTAGTTGCTGTCCTTGGTTGTCCTGTATATGTTCGTACTTCATCTACCCTAACCTTAGCTGTGTTTCCTGACTATTAGAGTTGGGTGAAGAGTTTGATTCGAGCAAAGGTTCAGCCGAACATTGCTTGCTTGCCCGTTTGACAAACACCCGAATTTGCGGGGGGCTCGGTGGGCGGTGTGATGTTCACCCGCCAAACACCCTACAATGCACTACACACTGCACAGTACATTCTAAGGTGCTAATTGAATGAAGCAATGCACCTGACCACTAGTCAGGTGCAAGGATTTGCCCAATCAGGGCACAGAGCATGGTCAGACCCATTATTGGACAACTTCCTAAAGGAACCTCTTGTAGTATGTTGTTGGAGTGGAGATAGATAGAGCAGGGCTCTGTTTGCTACTATCAAGTTAGTGTGTTATTGTGACTCTGAGCGTAGAGTGTCAGTGAAGTATTAGTGTAGACTGAGTATAGTGTGAGTATAGTGTCAGTGTAGTGTAGTGTCAGTGTAGTGTGGCAGTGTAGTGAGAGAATAGTGTGAGAATAGCGTGAGTATAGAGTGAGTATAGTTTAGTGTGTCAATGTAGTGTCAGTATTGTGTGTCAGTATAGCATTACATAACATGTAGTGCTGTATACAGTGCTGTACTCATGTAGGTGTATTTGTTCAATCTCTGTGTATCACCTGAGGCTAGTCATTTCACTGGGAAACACTTATATTGTATATAGGGTTTACAATCAATTTAAGGAAAGTTAAATACATTTCTATTTCCCTCTTAATACCAAATATATCACTGTAATCTGAATTTCTAATAAGCTCTCAAAACAGTGACATTGTTTAATATGAATGACACAATTGTCTGTGGGGTGCATATGAATCAAAGTTTGTATAAGCCCCTAACTTTTTTTTTATTCATTTACCTGATGATTTTTTTTTATCATCGCTGGTTTCCATAATTTGAAAAAAAAAAAAAAAATTCCATTGAACTGAAAAAAAATGAATTTGCAAAAAGGATATCTTTTTATTAATGGTCTTGTAGAATAGATTGTTATAGACTATTATTTCTCTTTGTTAATGGTAGATACATAAGTTAGTGCCACATTTAAAAAAATGGGTTCATAATCATTATTGGCTGGGTGGGTTATCATGAATAAAAAAAAAAATTCTAGTGATCTGAAAAAAAAAATGGAAATTGACAAAAAGACACCTTTTCTTTAATGGCTGCACAGGTAGATCTTTATAGACTACTGTTTTTCTTGGTAGATACATAAATTAGTGATGCATATTCTTCTTTTTTCCAATTATGTTTTTATTCAGGTAAACAATAAATAGCTATGATGATACTGAACAGTATATCTCTATTTTGTTACATTAAAAAAAAATCATGCATAACTTGTGAAGTAAACCTTTCTTTATAGAAGAATAGAAATTAAAATAGCAAAATGGGAAAAAAAGCTGAGCAATAAAAAAACAAATTGAAATGATATGCATTTTAATTAGACCTTTTCTCTCCTGCCTTCAGGGATTTGGTTTTGTAACTTTTGAAAACAGTGCTGATGCAGACCGGGCGAGGGAGAAATTGCATGGCACAGTGGTAGAAGGCCGTAAGATAGAGGTGAGTGCTTAAAATATATTTTAATGTATTTCATATGTTGCTCACTCATTTATTATTTACTGTATACTGTATGTAAAATTGATTCTCTGCTTATAAAGGTCTTTCTTCCATAATTTTTTCATCCGCCTTGGCCTTATGATTATATATTTTTTAATTTGCCTTTTGTTTGACATTTCCCTATTTTAATATTTTGGTTGCAATAAGGTTATTACTTTTTTCCATTAAAAAGTAGGTTTCATGATTTTACTACACTAGTTAGTACATCCCCTAAACATGTTAAGGATTTCAAGAGAAACCTAAAGGAATTCTATGGTCAAAGCATACAGTGCCTTTAAAAAGTATTCATGCCCCTTGAAATTTTCTACATTTTGTCATGTTACAACCAAAACGTAAATATATTTTATTGGGATTTTATGTGATAGACCAACACAAAGTGACACATAATTGTGAAGTGGAAGGAAAATAATAAATGTTTATAATTTTTTTTTACAAATAAATATCGAAAAAGTGTGGCGTGCATTTGTATTCAGCCCCCTTTACTCTGATACCCCTAACTAAAATCTAGTGGAACCAAGTCACCTCATTAGTCCACCTTTGTGTAATTTAATCTCAGTATAAATACATCTATTCTGTGAAGCCCTCAGAGGTTTGTTAGAGAACCTTAGTAAACAAACAACATCATCAAGGCCAAGGAACACACCAGACAGGTCAGGGATAAAGTTGTGAAAAAGTTTAAAGCAGGGTTAGGTTATAAAAAAAATATCCCAAGCTTTGAACATCTCAAGGAGCACTGTTCAATCCATCATCCGAAAATGGAAATCGTATGGCACAACTGCAAAACTATTAACCACTTTAAGACCGGGCCTCTTTTTTTAGATGTGGTGTTTACAAGTTAAAAAAAAAATTTTTGCTAGAAAATTACTTAGAACCCTCAAACATTATACATTTTTTTCTAACACCCTAGAGAATAAAATGGCAGTCATTGCAATACTTTCTGTCACACCGTATTTGCGCAGCGGTCTTACAAGCGCACTTTAAAAAAAAAAAATAAGACAACGGTAAAGTTAGCCCAATTTTTTTTATATTGTGAAAGATAATGTTACGCCGAGTAAACTGATACCCAACATGTCATGCTTCAAAATTGCACCCGCTCGTGGAATGGCAACAAACTTTTATCCTTAAAAATCTCCATAGGCGACATTTAAAAAATTCTACCGGTTGCATGTTTTGCGTTACAGAGTAGGTCTAGGGCTATCATTATAATTATAGCTCTCGCTCTACCGTTCACGGCGATACCTCACATGTGTGGTTTGAACACCGTTTTCATATGCGGGCGCTACTCACGTATGCGTTCGCTTCTGCATGCGGGCTCGGCGGGACGGGGCGCGTTTAAAAAAAAAAAAAAATTCTTATTTATTTTACCTTACATTTTTTATTTTTACACTGTCACTTTTATTCCTATTACAAGGAATGTAAACATCCCTTGTAATAGAAAAAAGCATGACAGGACCTCTTAAATATGAGATCTGGGGTCAAAAAGATCTCAGATCTCATATTTGGACTTAAATGCAAATAAAAAAAATAAAAAAATGTGGACATTTTGAAAAAATGACCACCAAAAAATGTGCCTTTAAGACATATGGGCAGAAGTGACGTTTTGATGTCGCTTCCGCCCTGCTATGGTATGGAGATGGGTGGGGGCCATCTTCCCCTCACTCGTCTCCATACCAAGGAAGGAGACAGATGCAATCTCCATTAATAAAAGTGATCTTGCGGCGAATCCGCCACAGAGACCACTTTTATCTTGTAGCCGACCGCCGGCCGAACACGGGGATACTGGGGTTATGGCAGCTAACTGCTGCCATAACAACGATATCCGTCCCCAAAGTAGGGACATACATTGGTGTGCGGCAGTCGGCAAGTGGTTAAGACATGGTCGTCCACCTAAACTGACAGGTCAGGCATGGAGAGCATTAATCAGAGAAGCAGCCAAGAGGCCCATGGTAACCCTGGATGAGCTGCAGAGATCCACAGCTCAGGTGGGAGAATCTGCCCACAGGACAACTATTAGTCATGCAATCCACAAATCTGACCTTTTAAAGTTCAGACCTAAATCCAATTGAGAATCTGTTGTAAGACTGAAAATTGCTGTTCACAGACACTCTCCAATCTGACAGAGCTTGAGCTATTTTGCAAAGACGAATGGGCAAATATTTCACTCTCTAGATGTGCAAAGCTGGTAGAGACATCCCCAAAAAGACTTGCAGCTGTAATTGCAGTGAAAGGTGTTTCTACAAAGTATTGACTCAGGGGGACTGAATACAATTGTACACCACCATTTTTAGATATTTATTTGTAAAAAATTTGGAAAACCATTTATCATTTTCCTTCTACTTCACAATTATGTGACACTTTGAGTTGGTCTATCACATAAAATCCCATTTACGTTTTTGGTTGTAACATGCCAAAATGTGGAACATTTTAAGGGGTATGAATACTTTTTCAAGGCACTGTATACTTTCATTCTATAACATCAGCACTGAAAAAGCAATAGAAATAATAGCTATATTTGACAATTCAATATAAACTTATTTTAAAAATCATATTTCAAGTTGTAAGTGCTGCCTCTCTGCTGGCCATCTTATTTCACAACTTCCTGGATCCCCTACATGGTTTACATCTTCTCCTATGCTTTTTCTTTCTAAGAGATACATAACCCATGATACTTTTCCACCTGCAAGCAGTGATTTCTGTACCGACTCTGCCTCCTGAAACTCCTCCTCCCAGCACCTTTGTAGTTCATTAGGCAGGCTCTATGAAATATGTGACACATCACTGCCTACTCACAGGACACACACAGGAGTTAATTTGTGTCACAGAATTCAAGGGGGTAAATGTACAGGATTCTTCACAAAGTAACTTTACAAACTTCAACAGTGTTTAGATTAATAGAAGTAGGCTAGAAAAAAATTGAAATAAAAATAAAATGTGGAAATAATATACAGTAAGATTTAAAATTTGGGCCATAGATACGCTTCACAGGAATGCAAAAAGGAATTAAAAAGGAAACCATTAACCTCTTTAGTGGTATTCCCGAGTGTGGCTCGGGGTGAATTTTTAGTACCAAATGCGGTAACCCCAAGCCACACTCGGGATGGCATCTCAGGATCCAGGCAAAGTTACTTACCTTGTCCCCAGGATCCTGCAATGTCTCCCCGCTGTGTGCGGCGGCTGTGTCCTCTGCCGGGTCTATTACAGTGCCAAGCTCCATTCCCTGCGAGCGTTGCGATGCACAGGGATGGAGCACAGCGTCAAATTCAAAAACTTAAAAAAAAAAAAAAATACATACAGTACACTGTAATCTTATGGATTACATAACTGTATCAAATTATTTCACATCCCTTTGGTCCCTAGTGGTTTCTCCGGTGCCCTGTGTGCAGTTTTATATTATAAATACTGTTCTTTCTGCCTGGAAACTGGAGATGTCCATAGCAACCAAAAAGCGTCCCTTTACATCAAGAGCGGTTTTAGACCAGCTAGAAAACAGTGATAATAAATTAGAATCAAAGATGAAAGTAATGACAGCGACAATTCTGCAACTGAGCGAATTTCAGTGTTTTTGATCTGATTACATTATTGAATAATTTTTTTATTATTATTATATTATTATTTGCTATAATTATTTATAGTTATTCATTATATTGTAATTTATGATTTTGTGTTTAAAACTTTATCATACCCGGGATGTCTACTAGACTCTTGTTTCATCAGATTTAAGTGTGTTATTCCTAAGAATTACAGGCCTACAATATAAAACGCCAAATTTCCATGCAAAACAATGTACCGCTTTGAGCATCAAAAATCTGACATAATCATACAGCCAGGGAGGTTAAAGTCTGAAAGAAAAACAACCTAAATAGGAGCTCCATGCTCCCCCCAAAAATTTTAAAGCAGCTACAAATACTGTTTCAAATAAGGACACTTACCTATCCAGGGATCCAGTGATGTCCTAACCTGAGACAATTCTTCAAACAGCTTTGCGTGGAGGTGCCTGCATCTCAAGTAAGGGAAACAGGCAGTGAAACTTTGTGGCTTCATAGTCGGTTTCCTACTGTGCCTGCACGAGCCACGCTGCGTCACATAGTCTTCTGGGACCTGTGGCGTGTCCCAGAAGACTGTAGGGGAAGGAGGGGGCAAACTTCTGGCTCAGATTAGTGCGGTGCATCTGACTTTAAGTCAGAGCGGGTACCCAGAAAGGGGCAGTGGAGGGAGTAGGATGCAAACAAGTAGAACTTCCCCTTTTGTGGGAAGTTCCACCATACAGTCCAATGATAAGCTTTACAGCACCAACAGGCCTTTTCTGTCACCCATAAAGATTGTCTGAAATACTCCTAATGTTTACTTCCCTATCTCCTGACGTATTTCCTGGACACTTCAGATGTTGGATGCTTGCATTCAATGATGCAGTAGCATGCGTGCTTCCTTATAGGGGTAGATCTGTAATGAGGGGAAGCTCTGCTGATTTTATTATCCAATCATGTGCAAGCTAAAATGCTGTTTTTTACTTTCCTTGCATGCCCCCCTCGGATTTACAGTGACTGCATCTCCAAGTGCACTTACAGTGCAAAGTGGATTTTCCTTTCGTAAATAACCCCCATTGTGTATGTATAACTTTTGAATCAGGAAGCACACCAGCTCCTACAATCCTGTTGGCAAGCACACAACATCTACTATCCCCCAGAAATAAGTCAGAAAGTAGGAATGTAAACATTGTGAATATTTTTGGCAAGGCTTAGGTAACAGAAAATGCCTATAGGTATGCCATTTGCATTACACATTTTTTTTTACAAACAGAACAATGCATTATTTAAATTTTTTTTATAATTCTGTAGTTTACTTTATTTTAAGCAATTTTATACAAACAAATATAATTCAATTGCATGCACATCATAAAGTACAACATAAAGCAGTTTGGTTCTATTATAAAGTAGGTATGCACAATCTTTCAAAATGTCACCATGCTCATTTTATATATTTCTAATGAAAGTATAGACTTTGATCTCCATCGTCCTAGTAATTCACACCAAAAAAAAACACACAAAAAAATAAAAAACACAAAAAACGCAGAATAGGGGCTTCTGCGAACAATGCATTTTAAATTTAAATTATAGGAGCCCCTTGTCTGCATGGGCTGGCCATGTAAAAAATGTACTTAACCTTCAAATCCACATAAGTACATATGTAAATATTTGTGAGTATAAAAGAAATAACAAACTTAAGTTTATGTGACCACTTCAGCCCCGGAAGGATTTATCCACTTCCTGACCAGGCTATTTTTTGCGATACGGTACTGAGTTACTTTAACTGAGAATTGTGCGGTTGTGCGGTTGTGCAACACTGTAACTAAACAAAATTGATGTTCTTTTTTTCCCATGGAGCTTTCTTTTGCACTATAAACAAAAAACCTCAGCAATTTTTATTTTTTGCACTATAAACAAAAAAAGACAGATAATTTGGAAAAAAGTTACAATATTTTTTACTTTTTGCTATAATGCATATCCAAAAAAAAAGATATAAAAAAAAAAAAGTTTGTTCATCAGTTTAGACCAATATGTATTGTGCTAGATATTTTTGGTAAAAAAAATCGCAATAAGCAAATATTAATTGGTTTGCACAAAAGTTATAGCATCTACAAAATAGGGAAAAGATTTAGGGACTTTTTATTTTTTTTATTGTTTTTACTAGTAATGGCGGTGATCAGTGATTTTTAGTGGGACTGCGACAGTGCGGCAGACAAATCTGACCCTAAGTGTCACTTTTTGGCCACCAGTGACACCAATACAGTGATCAGTGCTATAAAAATGCACTAGTCACTGTATAAATGGCACTGACAGGGAAGGGGTTAACACGAGTAGTGATCAAAGGGTTAAGTGTTCCCTAGGGAGGTGTTTTTTAACTGTCAGGAGGATGGGCTCACTGGGAGTAGAGAGAGATGGCTGTTCCTGATCACTAGGAACAGCTGAGCTCTCTCTCCTGCCCTATCAGAATGGGTATCCACCTTGTTTACTCTCTGTTCTGCCTCTCTTTGCCGTAATCGCGTTTGCTGGACCCGCAAAAGCCAGTGAACTTGCCGCCGTTTAACTGCAGTGGCTGGTCAGCAACTGGTTAACAGCCACCGTCTCCCTCGGATGCCCACAGTTGACCACCAGGAAGCCACCAGGATAACCAGGGAAGCCCCCAACATGTGGCTGGCAAGGTACATCCACATGTGCCCAATTTGTGCCAATCAGTGCCCACAAATGGGCACTGACTGGCACCATAAAGTAATAGATGAATTGAGTAATGCCCAGCAATGCCACTCATCAGTGTCACCTATCAGTGCCCACCCATGCCCATTAGTGCCCACATATCAGTGTCCATCAGTGCCCATCTGTGCCACCTATCAGTGCCACCCATAATTACCCATAATTTCCGCCTATGAGTGCCCATCAGTGCCGCCTATGAGTGTCCATCAGTGCCACATACCAGTGCCACCTATCAGTGCCCATCAGTGCCCCCTATCAGTGCCCATCATCAGTGCTCATCAGTGCCACCTCATTGGTGCCACCTCATCAGTGCCCATCTCTGCCGCCTTATCAGTGCCTGTCAGTGCAGCCATATCAGTGCCCGTCATTGAAGAAGAAAACTTACTTATTTACAAAAAAAATTAAAAGAAAAACAGAAAACCTTTTTTTTTTTTTCAAAATTTTCAGAGGTGATCAATATACCACCAAAAGAAAGCTCTATTTGTGGGAACAAAATGATAAAATTGTTTGGGTACAGTGTAGCATGACCGCGCAATTGTCATTCAAATTGCCCTACAGCAAAAAAATGAAAATTGGCCTGGGTGGGAAGGTGTCTAAGTGCCTGGTATTAAAGTGGTTAAGTAAACATGTTTTTTTTTTTTTAATTGACCATGGCTGAACAGAAGTCAATTGGTAGATCAGCTTCTGTTCAACTACATTGACCATACAGTACATGGATTGAAAATTGTTCCGGTCCCTGCTGAACCAGCTGAATTTTGATCCATGTTTGGCCAGCTTGAATTACTAAAAGAGTAACTTTTATAGACATTTGTGTTCAATTAAAATATGCAGCAATGTTCAGAGGAAATTTTAATTTTGTTTTATAATATCTTAACTTAAGTATTAGGTGTATAATGTATATAAATACAACAATATGCACATTACACTTTAGAATTTTGTTTATTAGTTCTTTCAGCGGAGTAGGGTAGATACTGTTCATTTAGAAAACAGTGAATGTGACTGTTCGTTTCAACTTAGTACATAAGATAAAAGTAGATGAATACTTAAATTAAATGACATTTAGTTTGCAAAAATGCATTTACTTTTCTATAAGTTATTGAGTGCCAGGCACTGCTTTTTGGATTTTTTTGTGTTTATTACCCACATAAACCTTCTTGTGCAGTTGGTAGTGTTTTGGTAATTTCTCCTTTACACATTATGTTGTTTTATACTGGGTTATTTTATTGAATTACATATTTACTATTTCAGTGGGTTTTCATAAAATACAAACATACTCCTGAATTTGAAATTATACAAACCATTTAAATTAGCTTCTAAGATCTTTTTATTAAATTGTAATTGATATGTGTTACATTATTGAGATCATGTATACTGGTCCATTGAGATAAGTGAATATAAGTACATGTGATTTATTATTTTTTACCCTTTGTTATGCTTTATTATGATTGTTAGAAAACCCTATGAATGTCACTTTTATGTAAAAGTTAAAATGCATAAAAAGAGAACATATACAGTAATCAGATAATGTCAAAAACTAATTCAGATTTTTATATGCTCAGGTTAATAATGCTACAGCACGTGTGATGACAAATAAAAAGACTTTGAATCCATACACAAATGGTAAGCTTTTCTTTTTGTAATTATATTTTCTCTTTTACAACACTTTGTTGATTTTTATAATCTAGCATCTGTAATAACTCACAGACACACACGCTCATATGACACTGATGAATTACTGAATAGAAAAAGAATTACATTAGTGGGTGATTGACTTAATAGAGTACTTATTATGTAAAACCAGTAAAGCTGAATTCCCTCCATGGCTGGACTGGTTAAAAGTGAAAATCAATAAAAATACATTTTCATTTACCTGAATGGATGTTTGGAGAAAACACAGGCCCATGTGTCTGACAAACTACCCCTTTGTGCAAATCACCATCACTTTTCTGAGGCCAGAAGTTTTAGTAAAACCCTATGTTTTTATGTTTTAAAGATTTAATGACATTAAAAAAAAAGATTATAGTCTCTTTTTGAGCTATAATGTAAAGGAATCTTGTTTACACATAACCTCCACAACAATTGCATTGCGCCATGTACTTGGTTAAGGCAGCCCAGTCAATTTGACCTGCAGCTAATTCTAAATATGCAGCACTTCAAATGCACATTATGCTATTTATGACTGCCTGAAAATGCTAGCTACCTGACTGACATTCTAATCCTCTTATGTCAATAATCTGGATCACTTACATTAAACAAGTACACAAACAGGGAGTACATTTTCTTAAACTTTTCTGAGATGCTTTAACAAGCATTTTATCACAATTCAGATCTTGCTTTTTAACTACATTGGATAAATCCAATTAGGCTATGTACAGGTTAGTCTTTTAATTTAAAGTTTTTATTTTATAGCACAGTTTATTTTTTTATTTGTTTTATTGCATACTTTGTTTATGTGTATTCTAATGAATAAATTATTATCAAATTAGTAAGGATAGCTTAACCACTTCAGCCCCGGACCAATTTGCAGCCAAAGGACCAGGCCCCTTTTTGCGATTCGGCACTGCGTCAGTTTAACTGACAATTGCGCGGCCGTACAACGTGGCTCCCAAACAAAATTGACGTCCTTTTTTTCCCACAAATAGAGCTTTCTTTTGGTGGTATTTGATCGCCCCTGCGGTTTTTATTTTTTGCGCTATAAACAAAAATAGAGCGACAATTTTGAAAACAATGCAATATTTTTTGCTTTTTGCTATAATAAATATCCCCAAAAAATATATAAAAAAACTTTTTTTTTTCCTCAGTTTAGGCTGATACGTATTCTTCTACATATTTTTGGTAAAAAAAATCGCAATTAGCGATTATTGATTGGTTTGCGCAAAAGTTATAGCGTTTACAAAATAGAGGATAGTTTTATAGCATTTTTATTAATATTTTTTTTTTTTACTAGTAATGGCGGCGATCAGCGATTTTTATTGTGACTGCGACATTATGGCGGACACATCGGACATTTTTGACACATTTTTGGGACCATTGTCATTTATACAGCAATCAATGCTATTTAAATGCATTGATTCCTGTATAAATGACAGTTGTAGTGAAAGAGTTAACCACTAGGGGGACGTCATTGATCGGCTTTCCCAATGACCGGGAACAGCCGATCAATGACAGGCAGAGTAGGAAGCACGGGGAGAGGTGTGTTTACACAGACCTCTCCCCGTTCTTCAGCTCTGTGAACCGATCGCGGGACACCAGCGGCGATCGGGTCCGCTTGTCCCGCGGCCGGGGTCACGGAGCCAACAAAAACAACCACTAAAAAAGACAACGTTGTCTTAAAATATTGCAGCTGCACCACACATCAAACCATGCACAAATATTAAAGAGGGACTGTACCTGAATTATTTTTTTTAAAAGCCAGCAGCTACAAATACTGCAGCTGCTGACTTTTAATAAATGGACACTTACCTGTCACAGGTTCCAGCGATGTTAGCAGCAGAGGCCGATCAATCACTCCACTCTCTTCTGCTGCTGGCGCCATTCTTGGTGAGGGAATCAGGAAGTGAAGCATTGCGGCTTCACTTCCCGGTTCCCTACTGCGCATGCGCGAGTCGCGCAGCGCAATGAGAATCGTCCGCGCTGTCTGCTGGGACCCGTGTGTGTCCCAGCAGACAGCGCGCCGGGACAGGAAGTGGCATAGACTCCCGTGGGAGTTTATGCCTGGAAGTGGGTGTAAATACCTGTCTTAGACAGGTATCTGCACCCCCTCCCCCCTGAAAGGTGCCAAATGTGACACCGGAGGGGGGGAGGGTTCCGATAAGCGGAAGTTCCACTTTAGGGTGGAATACCGCTTTAATTTCCCATTGGTATGTAGCAGGTTCTGAGGGTGTTAACATCACATGTTGAAAATTAGTGACACACTCCGTTAGTATTGTCAGATAGTTCTCGCTACCTAATAAACACAGTAAGAATTCTGAACGGGATATTAGAGTGTGTGTGTATTGATAGTACTACTAAAGGGACCTTGACAACATCATGAGGCCTCTCCCAGGTATCATATGGGGCCAAACTTCACATTTGTGGTTAGATGTATAGAGTATGTCATAAACAGTCACAGTGTTTTAGGTAACTGGATGTAACCACAATGTGTCAGTTCTTCAGAGCTAACTTGCTCAAGACAGTCCCTGCAAGAATTTACCCTCTACAAATCTGCCCTTCTCAAATACAACTCCTGCTTCCACACTGCTAAACAAACCTACTTTAACACTCTCATCAAAATCCTCTCATCCAAACCTTGTCAACTCTTTTCTATCCTTAATTCCTTACTATACCCAACACTGCCCCCACCCACCAACTTGCTTACCGCTCAACAGATTGCCAACCATTTCAAAATCAAAATCGACACAATTCACAAGGAGATATCCAGCATTCATCTTCCTCCCCTACCCAACACATCAGGTCCAACACCACACTCAATACTCTGCCCAGTTACCACCGATAAAGTTGATAAACTCCTCTCCATGGCCCACCTCACCATCTGTCCCCTGGACCCTGTCCCCTCGCAATTACTGCGACCACCATCCCACTCTATCCTAAACTCCTTAACCCACATCTTCAGTCTCTCCCTCTCCTCCGGCACCTTTCCTTCCCCACTTAAGCATGCACTGGTTACCCCATACTTAAAAAACCCTCACTAGACCCCACCTATTTGAATAACTTAAGACCCATCTCCCTGCTCTGATTTGCCTCCAAGCTCATCGAACGCCTTGTCCATGACCGAATGAGTAGATATCTCGCGGACAACAACCTTCTCGACCCCCTACAGTCCGTCTTCCATCCAAAACATTCCACTGAAACTGCCCTACTAAAACTCACCAATGACCTACTAACTGCTAAAACCAATGGCCATTACTCCAGACTCATACTCTTAGACCTCTCTGCTGCCTTCAACACATTTGACCACCTGCTCCTCCTCAACAAACTACACTCTGTGATTCTGCTTTATCCTGGTTCTCCTCCTACCTATCTCAGCTGTTGGGGTACCCCAAGGCTCCGTCCTTGGGCCCCTCCTATTCTCACTCTATACCTCTTCCCTGGGCCAGTTGATAACCTCCTATGGCTTCCAATACCACCTCTACGCCGACAACACCCAGATCTATCTCTCCACTCCTCAACTCACCCCCTCAATCTCCTCACGGATCTCAAACTTACTGAATGACATATCGGTATGCATGTCACACCACTTTCTCAAACTCAATCTTTCTAAAACTGAGCTTGTTATATTTCCTCCTTCCCGGTCCCCCCCTCATGACTTTACCATTAAGATCAACAGCACAACCATTGGTCCCTCCACGCATGCCAGGCTGCTGGGTGTAATCCTTGACTCTGACCTCTCCTTCAACCCCCACATCCAATCGCTGGCTAAATCCTACCGCCTTAACCACCACAACTTATCCAGAATTCCACCCTTCCTGACTAATGACACCACAAAGCAACTTATTCACTCCTTGATTATTTCCAACCTTGACTACTGCAACTCTTTCCTTAATGGCCTACCCTTACGCAGGCTATCCCCCTTCAGTCTATTATGAATGCTGCTGCTAGACTAATACACCTCAATAACCAATACGTGACTGCTGCTCCTCTCTGCTAATCCCTTTACTGGCTTCCCCTACCCCACCATATAAAATTATAATATAAATTGTGTATAATAATAATAATAAGACAGAGTGGTCTGCCAAATGTGTGCTAAGATGTGTCAAGTCATGCAGGTTATAGTCACATGGTTCTGAATATCAAGGTCAAGGACCGATCGGTATGCTCACCTGATCTTTACACAAGTATAGCCACTCCCAGGCTGTGTTCCAGATGTCCCGGTGAAAGCCTGCTCACCAGTGTACACCAGTGTACGGCCAGATCGGTCGCATTCACCTGGATCCTAGATCAGGAAAACTGGAGCGGTGGCACTCGTATGGTCCGAGCTGTAAAGCCACCTCAGCGTGCCTTTACCAAGATGAATCCCGCTGTACTCTTGGAGTACATTGAGCATGTGCGGGTGTGTTGAGCTGCGTCATCTGTGACGTCTAAGTGTCACTGCCGTGGTGTCATGACCGACATGTTTCGCCCAATCAGGGTGAGCTTCTTCAGCATGTTGGCAGTGATGCTTGGTGAAGGCAAGCTGAGGCGGCTTTACAGTGAATGGACCATATGAGTGCCACCGCTCCAGTTTTCCTGATCTAGGATCCAAGTGAACGCAGCCGATCTGGCTTGATCCATGCGAGTCATACACTGGTGAGGGGGCTTCCACTGGGACATCCGGTCCTTTATTATCCTGCAACTGTGCACTTTATCACTTTGTAAAAGAGATTTAGAACCATGTGACTATAACCTGTGTGTATTGACACATCTGCACACATTTGGCAGACCACTCTGTCTTGAGCAAGTAAGCTCTGAAGAACTGACACATTGTGGTTACATCCAGTTACCCACAACACTGACTGTTTATGAGAGACTCTATACATCTCACCACAAATGTGAAGTTCGGCCCCATAGATACCTGGGAGAAGACTCATGATGTTGCCAAGGTCCCTTTATTAGTACTACTATCAATACACACACTCTCTAATATCCCGTTCGGAATTCCTATTGTTTATTAGGTAACTATCTGACAATACCAACAGAGTGTGTCACTAATTTTCAACATGTGATATTAACACACTCAGAACCTGCTACATACCAATGTGAAATGAAAATTTTAGTATGAGTGTAGAACACATGTACATGGTGTGATGCATGGTGCAGCTGCAACATTTTTATAAAATGTTGTCTTTTTTAACCAAGCCTAGGTGTTGGTTTTTACCCAGTTTTTTGTTTTTGTTTTGTAATTTGTTTTGTTTTTGTTTTGTAATTTTCCATGTGTAATAAAATCCCTTGCTTAAGCTGCCTGGTCCATTTGCAACTCCTTTTTAAGGTGTCTTCAACACCTTAATGTCTTTTGTTGTATGCTTTTTAGAGTTACGTAGACCGCACCAATATTGGTGATTCATCAATTTAAGGGACGCTACACCTGCTCATATACTGAGCAGTACAGTGTGTATATATTTTGTGAGCTGATGGCATCCAGTCTTTAAATGGTGTAAACATGCACAGTGAATTAGCACAGAAACGTTCAGTAGGACTGCTGTATTATCAGGTAATGGTATCTCTACATCACTGAGATGACTCTTACATTTATAATATAAAACTTATGTAAAATGCCAACTAAGTATAGCACATACCTAGGAATGGCATATTCAGTTATA
Organism: Lithobates sylvaticus; assembly: GCA_028564925.1. Taxonomy (NCBI): domain Eukaryota; kingdom Metazoa; phylum Chordata; class Amphibia; order Anura; family Ranidae; genus Lithobates; species Lithobates sylvaticus. The sequence continues at coordinate 154,891,645 of CM053031.1, forward strand.
TTGCATAAATAGATACGCAGTACGAAAGAGCAGTGATTTCTCTAATGACCAGCCATTTGCAATGGCAAAATGTCAAAGAATAATTGACATTTAATAGATCGAGACAAATATAGCCATTAACACCCACAACAAAGAGCTTACCTCCATAAATGAAAACACCAGGCTTGGTGGCAGTTCTTTTAGTAAAAGAGTGACATTAGCTCTTCTCACACATGATTAACCCACACACTTATGAGCCAGCACATATCTTGCTGACAAGATAAAATAAATTTTAATTGGTGTTATTTTCGTCATGATGAATTAAGTCTTTCCTACATTGACTCAGAAAAAAAGTTTGCTAATACAGCCATCAGAAAATGTAGTGGGAAGAAAATTAAATTTGAAGGTGCTTCTCAGCTGTGTGCATCGACCTGTATCTGAGAAGAAATTTCATGAACAAATTGAAGTCCTATTAGTGCAAGATATAGATCTTTTTGACTTCTTGACATAATCGTGTGAAGGATGTGAGATTCATTAAAATCTTACATCTTTGGCAGTGTACAATCATATTGCAGCTGCATTCTATATATAAAATGTATGCAAAATACAACTGCTTAATTGAAATGTTGGCACTTAGTTTAACATACTGTACGCAATATTGTAATTTTAAACAGAAAGTGAAATACATACTGTACATGTGAGCTGTCCTACATGGAATTTGTAACTCTGTCCAGAGAGTTTTCTGATGCAGACATCCCTGCTATATCATGTTGTGACCATTTATTTTTTTCTAACACTCTCAAAGCTGGATTGGGAAAGTACAATGGCTTTGTATCTGTTCTCCAATTGACAAGCTTCATTTGTAGATAGACAACACTATTCTTGTGGAATGACTACTGATTCATTTTGAAGTACCTAAAAAACAAAACAAATCTCTGATCATCTCTTAGTGGCTTGGTTTAACAGAAAACATGTCCTTCCTATGGTATTGTGGTGCATAATGTAATCCTTAATAGTCCTTTCAATACTCTCTGCCAATAACCTCTGGGTTGATTATATGAAGGGTAGAATTCTATCATGTGTGAACAGCCCAGATCGAGGGTAGTAGTTTTCTGTCTTTTAAAAACCAGTATAACAGATTGGTATTCCAAAATAGAACTGTGACTGGGCTATAGATATTTATTCATTTTTAAATTTTTTTATATTTCAATATTTTTATTAAGGTTTAGACGCATCGAAAAAAAAACAGTATTTGTCATACTTTAAGTCATAAAAATTGAGTACATATAAAAGTATATATATGACAGAATATAAGTAACAATCATGGTCAAACATTGAGCCTATTACGAGTGCTAAGTGTAAGGTGAATTGTATTGTCCAACACTCCCAGACACCCCACCTGGGAAGAAACTGCATCATTGGGGGATGGGAATACATCCCACCTGTAGTTCCAGTGGATTTTTCTTAAAAAAAATTAACAACTTAAAGAAACATTAATTCATTGTATCAACATAAGGTCACCTTGTACAGTTGTGCTCATAAGTTTACATACCCTGGCAGAATTTATGATTTCTTGGCCATTTTTCAGAGAATATCAATGATAACACAAAAACTTTTCTTTCACTCATGGTTAGTGTTTTTGGCCACAACCATAAACGTTTCATTTGGAGAGGAGTCAACAAGGCCTATGATGAAAGGTACACCATTCCTACTGTGAAAAATGGAGGTGTATCTGTGATGTTTTTGTGATGTGTGAGCTACAAAGGCACAGGAAATTTGGTCAAAATTGTTGGCAAGATGAATGCAGTGTGTTATCAAAAAATACTGGAGGAACATTTGCATTCATCAGCCAGGAAGCTGCGCATGGGACATACTTGGACATTCCAACATGACAATGATCCAAAACACAAGGCCAAGTCGACCTGTCATTGGCTGAGAGCAGAATAAAGTGAAGGTTCTGGAGTTGCCATCTCAGTCTCCTGACCTCAATATCATTGAGTCACTCTGGGGAGATCTCAAATGGGCAGTTCATGCAAGACCAGAATTGCCAACCCACCGAAGCAAAATTTACTGGCAGGATGCCAAAAAGTTACAAACGGCACCAATTTTTTACTGGCACTGCAAAAAAGTACCTAAAATTACAGTTTTCAGTGCTAAGTGCAAATATGAATATTTAAACTATAAACATATATCTAGTGCTATTAGCAATGTTTTTAAGTTTAACTAAAGTAAAAAAAAAAACATATTTCTGCATTGACATGAAGGTCAGGTTACTATAACCCAGCCAGCATAGAGTAACCCCTTACATCAGAGTCTGCAGGATTCCCCCTTACAGTGAAACCAAACTCATGTGATGTTATGTAAAGGGGAATGCTGCAAACCATGATCTAAGGGGGAACTCTGATGTAGAGGGGGGCTCTGGTGATCAGAGACCACCTTATATCAGATTCCACTGCATTCCCTCTACATCAGAGTTCCCACTTATATCAGGGTCTGCAGAATTACCCTTTCACTGTAAGGGGCATTCCTGCAGACTCTGATGTAAAGTGGAATGCCAGAAACTCTGATATGGGGGGCACTCTGGTGACTAGAGACCACCTTTCGCAGAGTGAATACACTAAGGGTAGTTACTAATATAGAGGGGAACCTTTATATCAGTGCCCCTTACATTATTGTATTACTCCCCTTACATCAGCAACCCCCCCAGACTGGCCTGGCGGCGCTGTCACTGACCTCTCCTCAGGTGCATTGTGCAGGGCTCAGTCAGATGACTCCAGCTTGGCAGCTCTGGTTTTCCTATGGTCTCCTCTCCACAGTCCACACACGTCTGACTTCTCCCGTGACCCCCATGGTCCCAGCGGCGCTCCCACTCATGACTCCTCTCAGAGACTGCAGACATGATGTAGGAAATAGGAACAGGAGATGGTCAGAGGCTACAGACAGGAACAGGAGATGGTCAGAGGCTACAGACAGGAACAGGAGATGGTCAGAGGATACAGACAGGAACAGGAGATGGTCAGAGGCTACAGACAGGAACAGGAGATGGTCAGAGGCTACAGACAGGAACAGGAGATGGTCAGAGGTGACAGACAGGAACATGAGATGGTCAGAGGCTGCGGTCAGGAACAGGAGATGGTCAGAGACTGCGGACAGGAACAGGAGATGGTCAGAGGCTGCGGACAGGAAAAGGAGATGGTCAGAGGCTGCGGACAGGAACAGGAGATGGTCAGAGGCTGCGAACAGGAACAGGAGATGGTCAGAGGCCGCGGACATGGTACAGGAGATGGTCAGAGGCTGCGGACATGGTACAGGAGATGGTCAGAGGCTGTGGACATGGTACAGGAGATGGTCAGAGGCTGCGGACATAGTACAGGAGATGGTCAGAGACTGCGACATGGTACAGGAGATGGTCAGAGGCTGCGGGCGGGAGATGGTCAGAGGCTGTGGGCAGGAGATGGTCAGAGGCTGTGGGTAGGAGATGGTCAGTCAGAGGCTGAGGGCAGGAGTTGTTTAAAGACCGTGTACATGGTAGTTTCCTCCACTGTCCCCTTCATATTACTATACCTGTCTCCACATCAGACAGTCAGTGAAAGTGACAGTGTCCGCCTTCTGTCACTCACTGTGACTGTGTCCCTCTCTCCAGTACAGTCACAGACTTGTCCTCCTCTACCGAGCCGGCTTCACCCCCCCAGTAATGTCCTCCTGTGTCCCGGGGCCATCATGTGGCTCCTCTCTGCACTGTTGCGCTCCCCCTACTGAACCAACGAGAACCATTTAAAAATGGCGCCAGGCGGCCACATTACTTTACTGCGCATGCGCCGCCAAGCCGAGCTTGTATGATCTTTCCCAAGTCCTGCAGGCCTCTGAACGGCGCATGCACAGTTGCATGGCCGGCCCACAGCCATCTTTTTAAGGCCACCGGCTGCCCGTAAAGGACATTCACATGCGCCCGGAAAATGGGGTGAAATTCACGGGCTGCCTGTGAATATACGGGCAGTTGGCAACACTGTGCAAGACGGCCCAAGAATTTACAGGAACAGGAGGCTTTTTGCCAAGAAGAATGGGCAGCTTTACCATCTGAGAAGATAAAGAGCCTCATCCACAAATACCACAAAAGACTATCATTGATGTTAAAGGGGGCAATACACGTTATTAAGAACTGGGGTGTGTAAACTTTTGATCAGGGTCATTTGGGTAGTTTCTGTTTTCATTATGATTTAAAAATAGTAAAGACAGTTGAATGATAATAAATGGCTACAGCCAAACACTAACTATGAGTGAAAGAAAAGTTTTTGTGTTATCATTCATATTCTCTGAAAAATGGCAAATAAATCATAAATTCTGCCAGGGTATGTAAACTTATGAGCACAAATGTGTGTATACATATTGGCATATGCGTATATTGATTTGGAATATAGAGGGACGTGTGGAGTATTGCAAGGTTATTCCAAGTGTGTATAGCGTAGTAGGATCTAAGGTTCAATGAATACAGTGTTACCAAGTTCAGTTAGTTTTAAATTGTATATATCAGGGGGCACTCATTTTTTCATGCCACTCTAGCCAGTGCGACCATTTTTTGGAGACTGAAGTTAAACGACCCTCACATGTAGCAAACATACATTCGTAAGATTCATGGGTGTGTACCAGGGTTATTACTTCATTTTTGGTTAAGATATCTGGGTTTTTCCAGTGGCGGACAATGGTAAGTCTGGTAGCCAAAAGAATGTGAGTTGTTATAGTGTGGAAACAGTAAGGGATGTTTTTCATACCAATTTTTAAAAGGGCAAGCCCTGGGGAGGGAGTAAGCAATAATCCTGTTACTTCTGTGAGGAGTTGGAATACCTCTTGCCAGAGTTTAGACATTTGAGTACATTGCCAGAGAAGGTGGAACATATTTCCTATTTCTCTGCAGTTTCTCCAGCACAGGGGCTGCATGGTAGGGTCATATGTGTGCATCATAGAGGGAGTAATGTACCATCTAAGGGTCATCTTGTGAACTAGTTCCCAAAGGTTCGAGGATCTTGTGGCTTTGAATTTGGTTTTTAGTACTTTTCGCCATTGGGATTCACTGAAGTAGCGTCCAATAGCCTTTTACCATTTTAGTAACGGTAAGGATTTACTGAAAGATGTTTTGTCCCCTAGCATGTTATAGAATAGTGAGATACCTTTTATGTTTGTTGTGGGGGATGAAAGATATTTCCATATGAGTGTATGTACAGGCACCTCTCCATGGTGTGTGCGTAGGATGGGAGCTCTCTTTGCTGATAACATACTTATCTTAATGTTGGATCCCCTGTCATATAGGCACATCATTTGTAAGGTCTTTAACACCTTTCACCAAAACTATAGACCATGGATTAATATCTATAAGAGTGAACTGCTATCTCTGACCCATGTTAGATATCCCTTGTTGGTAGGATCTTCCCCATTTCCCATAGCTAAGCAGTATATCAAGTATTTGGGCATTAAGAAAGGGAAAAAGATAAAAAAAAAGGTAATGGCTGTGCTGGAGGCATGGATGGACCTCCTGCTTTCTCTCTTTGGGAGATGCCACCTCTTTAAATGGTGAGCTTTGCACATCTGTCATATCCTCTTCAGACGATACCACTTTTTTGTTTCCCTGCAAAGGTAAAGCATAATGGACTACTATGCATCTCATAGTAGTCCATTATGTGTCATTTACCTGACACAGGAGCCAGCGAAGTCACCGCTGTCCCCTTGTGTACAGTGCCTCCATCTTCTTGGTGGGTCTCGTGGCTCCGTCGCTGTCATTCGACGGTGCCGCAATGATGTCACTCCTGCGCATGCGCACGGGAGCCGCCACTCGCGGCATATCGCCATTGATAGTGGCCTTCTCAGTGCACCTGCGCGCCGCTGTCTATGGCGCATGTGCCGTAGACAGCGGTGCCTGTATTTTGGCAAATGTCTCCAAAACCGTGTAGGTTTTGGAGATATTTCTTTGACCTACAGGTAAGCCTTAATCTAGGTTAATCTACCACTTTAAACACAAAGATGTTCAACAGCTGAATAAAGCTATTCTCTCTTTCATTTGGCATACAAACAAGTCACACGTCCAAGTTGTTTCTCCGAAGAGGTTTGCAGGGGGCATCAATCTGCCTAATGTTAGAACTTGCAGTTTAGCTTGCTTGCTCTGCCTCACTTTTGACTAGATTATGCAAGCTTCCAAGTACTCTATTCCCACCCTGGAAACAGAAATGATATCCCCATTCAACCTATCAACCCTTTTACCCTGCAAACTTTAGTCTCTTCCAAAGCCTCTACAACACAACCCACTTATACGCGATACAGTTATTGCTTGGAAAGAAATGTAAAAAAGTTGGGGGTATCTCCCTTCGTCTCTAATTATCTACTGATACATGGCAACCCCATGTTCCTGCAAAGCATGCAAAACAAAGCCTTCAACATGTAGGGTCTCCAAAGGGGCTAACCTGTGCTTCTCATTTATATGACATGGTGTCTTCAGTTATTCAGCCCTTTTTTATCCCTGGCCAAAGATTATAGCCTGCCAAGTCATCACTCTTTTCATGTTCTTCAGTTGGCAGACTACATCCATAGAATTTGTATTAAACATATTTTAAATTTCATTAATAGATTGCTTAAAGAGGAAGTAAACCCTGTCAAAAAAAAAAAAAAAACACCCTGCAGGACAAAGGCATAATGAGCTAGTATGCATAGCATACTAGCTCATTATGAATTACTTGCCGGAGATCGAAGCCCCTGAAGTGACCCTCGTTCACATCCTCCATCGCCGCCATGATACCCGGAGTAACCTCCGGGTTTCGCTGCTCCGGCGATGTGACTGGCCCGGAGCAGCGATTACATCACTCCGGCGCATGCGTGCAGGAGCCGCGAGTGACGGCATGATCGCCTTCACTAAAGGCACACTCACTAGACATCTGTGCCTGTTTTTAGAAAAATATCACTCATGCAACAAGTACAACGGCTTGAAGAATAAGTGGACTCTTTAGGTTGTAGCTTTCCACTTGCCTTATACTGGGACTAACCCCCTTTTGCCTTTGAATTGGCATCCCCCACTTGCATAAGGTTCTCTCTTACTAATGTTATAATGTTCTGTAGGACTGTAATGCCTTAAGAATTTTTAGATTCCAATTTTCCTGGGTTTTATCTGTAAATCGGGGGCCAGCCTCCCCCCCCCATGTCTCCCTCTCCCTTTCTTTTTCTTTAGGAGAATGCAGGGTATGGGGCCAGCACTTCAACGCCACAGTTATCCCATATAGGTGGGCATATTGCGTAGACTTTTCATACTTTTATGGATATAGTTGTATATTGCTGAATCTTAGGATGACTCCTAGAGTCTATACTTTATGCACCCATGTCCCATTAAAGTGATTGTAAAGTATAATTTTTTTTTTATATCAAAAATGTTATACTTATCTGCTCTGTGCAGTGGATTTGCACAGGGAAGCCTGGATCATTTCTTCTCAGGTCCCACTTCGCTGCTTCTGACCCCCTATAGAGTGCCCCCACAGCAAGCAGCTTGCAATGGGGGCACCCGAGCTGCAGCTCTGTGCGCCCATTCAGACACAGAGTTGCGGTTCAGCTCCACCCCCTCTCTCTCCTGATTGGGTAACTGAATTTGATTGACAGCACCGCTGGCACCACTTGCACTGCTGGCCCCACTGCTGTGTTTCAGCCAATCAGGAAGGAGAGTCCTGGACAGCCGAGGGACTCATGGAAATCGCTGGATAGAAAGGGGGCTCAGGTAAGTATTAGGGGGCTGAGGGGGGCTGCTGCACACATAAGGCTTTTTATCTTAATGCATAGAATGCATTAACCACTTCCTGACCGCCCACCACACATGCGGCTGGGTGGTCCAGCTGCGCGAAACAACGTACCTGTACATGTTCATGCATGAGATACTGTAGGAAGTGATTACTTCCACTATCCGGAACGCACTAAACTGTTTGGTTTACTAGTTCACATTGCCCTCTCTTTTTTTCTATGTAATGTGCTCCAGGGTCATGGATGATGTTGGTTTCCAGCCTGTGGAACGCATCTTGGATTATTTTGTGTAGTTTATTTCTGGGAGGTGCGGCTCAGTGGCCGGAAGATTACCGCCTGTGGATCACACTCAATTTCCGGCTCTTCACTCATGTCCGTCCCCTATATAAGTAGTAGCGTCACGACCACGCCCCTGAAGATGCAAGTTTGTGACTAAACGTCGGGTAGAGCAAGGGACGAGTGACGTAGTGGTGTGGACGGAGGAGTGGCCGCCATCTTGTTGGTAGGAAGCACTGGACGTTTTCCCCTTTTGCCTGTATTGCACACAATACATGTGAGTTTTATATGTAGCTTTTAAAGGAATAAATTTGCTCTTCTGTTGGATGTCTGCGCAATGAGAGTGTTTCTTTCCCTATACATGTGTCCACCGTGCTATACCTCTGGAGCATACTTTTTAGCCAAGGTTTTGCTGAGATTAAGTTGTATACATCTGGTGGGTCAGTGGAAGAAGGATCTCTTGATTAATTAGTGGATCGTTTGGTGAATAGGAGGAACCTCGGATTTGATCATTCAGTGATTTATTTATTGTGCATTTCCCATACACTGACGGTAAGAGTCAATAATATTGGGTGTTGGTGATGGCTCTCTCTCTCTTCATCTTATTGAATTCTCCAGATGGACTATATTTTGATTAATAGATAATTTTTATATTATTGAATTTATTCTATATGAACTCTTTGTTTATTTACCACCATTTTTTAGCGCTACACCTTTTATCCCCTATTTCTATTATTGTATCCAACAATATTGTGTTAGCAGCTATTCATATTGTTTGTTTTTTTCGTTCATAATTTAGCACAACAAATACTCTTTTTCTATGAGATACTGTGGGCAATACTCAATGTCCACCGGCAAGCCATGATCACTCCAGAATGAGAAGCAGAACGGGGATCTGCTTATGTAAACAAGGTGGATCCCCCGTTCTGGCAGGGGACAACACTGAGATTGGCTGCTCCAAGTAATCAGGATCTCTGTGTTGTCACAGTGAGCCCATCCACCACACAGTTAGAACACACCAAGGGAACACAGTTAACCCTTTGATCACCCCTAGTGTTAACCTCGTCCCTGCCAGTGTCATTTATACATTGATCAGTGCATTTTTTTTTTTAACACTGATAAATGTATTGGTGTCACTGGTTCCCAAAAAGTGTCACTTAGGGCCAGATTTGTCCATCGCAATGTCGCAGTCCCAATAAAAATCGCAGATCACCGCCATACCAGTAAAAACAATACAAAATAAATAAAAGTCCCTAAATCTATCCCCTAATTTGTAGACGCTATAACTTTTGCCCAAACCAATCAATATACGCTTATTGGGATTTTTTGTACCAAAAATATGTACAGCAAACATTTTTTTCTTTAAGAGCAGAAAGTTTAATTTCAAACATATTAAAATCACATTACAAATATTCTTTACAATTGATTTACAATGTCATCTTCTATATTCAGCAGAATTTGGGGCTAATTGCCCCTTTCATACAGACTAGACTGTTGTTTCCCCTACATGTTTCAGCTTCTTCAGGAGGAATTTAATAAGCTGTATACAAAAAATACATATATCAGTTAAGCAAATAATCAGTTAAATTGCTGAGCAATTACTTATTACTATTTTGGGCCTGGAGAGTGTGCCACCCACCTTTGTGGTGGAGCAGGCACATATAATTCCGTCAAAACCACCTAAACCTGGGGCCCTCCCTCGACCTCTTTTTTTACGACTACTAAATTATTGAGATAGAGACAGGGTCCTGGCGGCTGCTGGGGCTAAACCAGATTTACCTTTTGAAAACACTAAGCTATTATTTTTTACGGATTATCCTCAAGAATTTCAGCAACGCCGCAAGTCCTATACAGATATCTGCAAAGACTACGAGAAAAGAGTGTACAGTTAAGCCTCCTCTATCTTAGCAGATTGTGTATTATAGATGGTGGACAGACATTTTTTTTGATACCCCGACTGCTGCTTCCACCTGGCTGGATGCACGCTAAGAGAATTATTATCCTTTATTAGGAGCTCTACCAAGTACTCCCTCAGACTTATTAAGTTACCCCAAGTACATACCAACGATGGCTTTCCCCTTCCTGCCCCAGAATACAGACCTGGGGGGGTAAGAGTGAGGTTATTCAGTGGGGGTTATCCCATCCATCCTTTGTATTCTCCACATATAGTGTTACTTCAAGAAACCCATCTTATGGGCAGCAAGCTTTTAGCACTTAAGAAGCTTTGGGTACAGAAGGCTTACCATGCTACATATTCTACATTCTCTAGAGGGGTCTCGATGCTGATCCGCAAATCTTTACCTTGCAAGGTGGAAGATGTATTTTTGGACCCCCAGGGTAAATATGTTTTGGATGTGTTCCTTTTGTGGGGCCAGATATACATAATTGTTAGTGTATATATACTGCCTACTTTTGTTGGGACCCTTTTATATAGTCTCATAGAAAAAATGTCACTGTATGGTCCAGCTAAGCTATTGATAATGGGACACTTCAATGCTATACTTGATCCTGTTTTGGATAGACTAAACCCTCCCAAACATTTCTCTGAAGAGTCTCTCTACTTGGGCCCAGATGATAGGCCTGGTAGAAGCTTGGTGATTGAAAAACACATTAACTAAAGCATATTCTTGTTTTTCAACTTCTTAAAAGACTGCCTCCCGTATAGATCTAGCTTTCACCAATGCAACAATATTAGCAGACATGGTAGATGCTAGATATTTGCCTAGTGGGTTATCTGACCATGCTCCACTAATGCTTATATTTCATCTTCATTACTCTCGAGATGCCAGCCAGTGGATATTGGGAACCCACTGGATTTCAGCTCCAGATGTGGTTAATAAAATTTCAACCCTTTAGTAGAGTGCTGGGAATTTAATGTAGGGTCCTCCACCTCAGAAATAACATGGGATGCCTTCAAGAGGATACAAAGGACACTACATAGCCACCATTAAGGCGGTTAATAGGGCCAAACAAGTAAAAAGTGATGCTTTGCAGGCCACAGTGGATGAAAAAACAGCTCAATATTCTGCGGATCCTACAGGGGTCAACTTTAATGCTTTACTCCATGGAAAATGGGCTCTGCGTTTGCATATGGCTGAGGCTATGAGGAAGGATCTATATAAAAATAAACATAAGTTCTTCGAGCAGGGGGATCATAATGGTCGTTTTTTGACCAGGATGGTTAAACATGAGCAGACTAGTGTTCCAATTTTGGAAATACCTAACCCCTCATGGCTAGTACACAATTTTATCAGACACTATATACTTCCCAGTTGACTCCTGATTTCCAGCCAGCTGACTTAGCAGATTGACTGGACCCAGTTGCACTGGCTTGGTTAACAGACAGTAAGAGGGAAATGATAATATGCCCTATGACATCCTTTCAATCATTGGTTCCTTTCCATTAGGGTAGTCACCGGGACCGGATGGCCTTCCTATTGAATTCTACAAGGCCCATAGTGACTTTCTTGCTCCTGTATTGGCCTCTCTTTACTCTGTTTGAAAGAGGGAGCTTTGCAAGACTCAATGAATAATGCCTACATAATCTTAATTCACTAGCCCCCAAACGATCTACACTTTTGTGCCTCATACAGGCCTATTGCTCTTTTAAATGTAGATGACTGCAACCCATGATGCCTAGCATTATTGATTCAGATCAAACGGGTTTATGGCTGGAAGGGCCACTGATGGGAATTTGCAGACACTATACACTAATAATATAGGATCTAGAGGAGTTGCCTCTCTAGATATAGAGAAGGCTTTTGGTACTCAAATGGCCCTTTTTATGGCAGGTACTCCACAGAATGGGCTTTCTAATGGTATTTATAAAATGGTTGCAGGTCCTATATAGACATCCCCACAGCTGCAGTGAAAATGGGGGGAGGGTTGTCAACTTATTTTTCATTGTTTAGGGGAACTAGACAGGGCTGCCCTCTGTCTCTGACCCTCTTCGCTATTGCTATGGAGCCTGTGGCGGAGTCTCTCCAGATTTCCCCCAATATAAAGGGGTTGCGGAATGGTTGGTTGCAGGAGAGGGTAGCCTTGTATGCAGATGATCTTTTATTATTTTTTAACAATGTCGGACCCTCTCTCCAATGGGTCCTACAAATATTGAATTCCGTTTCAATGGTTACTGGGCTGAAAGTAAATTGGACTAAGTCCTTGCTGTTCCCAATACACATTGAGGCCCGTAGCACAGCTTCAAAGGATACTCCAACGCAGTGGGTAGAGAATTTCAAGTACCTAGGAGTTATAATTTCCCGCCAAGCGATCTTAGGAGATATTGGGTCAAAGTTGAAAGCGTGGAAGTCTTTACCATTATCCTTACAAGGACGTAGTAATCTTTTAGAAATGAAAATTATACCAAAATGTATATATCTTTTTAGACACTCTCCTCAGTGGCTCCCTGACTCCTTTTTTAGTAGGTTAATCAACTTTTTTCATCCTTCTTATGGGGATCAAAAAAACCCAGGTATAAACTAACCACTCTGATGCACCCTTGTGACCAGGGGGGTTTAGCTTTTGCAGATTTTTCTGTCTACTCAGCTGGTTACGGCTGCATGGTGGCTGAGTCCAGTTTTTTTTAATTCCTCTACTCGGTTGGAAGCAGCGGTGGTAGGTTCTATAGAAGCTCTTAAGGTACTTGTATTTAGGGGTTGAAGGCAGACTACCATTTGACCGCCTTAATGCTCACCACTATTCGAGCTTGGGATGTGAGCATTATCATAAAGATGTGATTTTCCCAAATGCCCCCCTTTAGCTTAATCCTACTCTTCCCCAATTTTGTAAATTACCAGAGCCCATTGCACGGACCAAGTATAATATCAAACTACTTTCTCAGGTGGTTACTGATCAATAATTGTCGACGTTCACTACACTTACCTCAACTTTTAATTTGCCTAGTTCCCATTTATTTAGATATTTCCAGCTTTCCCATATTTTTCATGCTCAGTTTCCACAAGATAGTTTAATGATTATACAATACAACTCTAGAATCAGTATTTAGGTCTGAAAGGCTCTCAAGACTGTATTCGCATCTTGCGTAAAAATATATTACTAAATATATAGAACCGCACTGTGAGTGTCACAAAATGTTTTTAAAATTAACCTAAAGTGAAAACAACCTATAAATATAGTGATAATAAATGCAGCTGCTGTACACAAAGTGCTAACCACTTGAACAAAACAATAATATAGATATTACAGCGCTAGAAAACATAGCATTGATAAAAGGGAAAAAAAAATGTGCTCCAATCCAACAAAAGTGCAAAAGTGCTTCAAAGTTTTCAGGTGTACCGCAACCCCCTCCTGTGTCCCCACTCACCAAATGTAGTAGACCCTCAGCTTTTCAGTCTAGGGGTCACTTCAGGCTTAATAGTAATGGCCAGGAATGGCAACTTGAACATGAGGGCGTCATCAAGGACCTCGATGGTCCTTGATGACGCCCTGTGGGAGGGTGAAACGCGTAGACGTAATTTCTGGTTCCTTTTGACGTTACTTCCGGTATTGTGGAATGCACACCATGAACAGGGTTTTTGTATCTTCGGCTCCATGTTTGTTATGCCTGGTTTTACCTTACCTCTTGTAAGTAAATTTTCTATGCGCAATAAATGCCTTTTTTAAGCGGTACTTCACTATCAATATCTTTCCTTTAATTTTTGGGTATCTATTATTCTGGTCGAGTATTCTCAACTAAAGACATTTATTGGATTATCTCATGTTCAAGTTGCCATTCCTGGCCATTACTATTAATCCTGAAGTGACTCCTAGACTTAAAAGCTGACTACTACATTTGGTGAGTGGGACACAGGATGGGGTGTTGCGGTACACCTGAAAACTTTGGAGCACTTTTGTTGGATTGGAGCACATCAGTCACTATCAGTGTTGGTCATCTTACTTTAAAAAAGTAATTAGTTAAGTTACAAATTACTTCTCCCAAAAAGTAATTGCGCTAGTAACTCAGTTACTACATTGGAAAAGTAATTAGTTACTCAGCAAAGTAACTGTGACTTTTTTTTTAATATTCTATAGACGGGACTAGCGAAGGAAGTGAATGTCACTGCCTCCATCGGCGATATTGACACCTCGCAAGCCCCGTCACCTGGTATGGATTTAAAGGGGAACCCCTATGCCAAAAAAACGGCGTGGGGGTCCCCCCAAAGTCCATAGCAGACCCTTATCCGAGCATGGGCGGTTAGGAAAGGGGATGGGGACGAGCGAGCGCCCCCCCTCCTGAACCGTACCAGGCTGCATGCCCTCAACATGGGGGGTGCTTTGGGGAAGGGGGGCCCTGCGCCCCCCCCACCCCGAAGCACCTTGTCTCCATGTTGATGAGGACAAGGGCCCTGTTCCCGACAACCCTGGCCGTTGGTTTCGGGGTCTGCGGGCGGGGTTAACAAGGGGGCCCCCAGATTCTGGCCCCCCACCCTATGTGAATGAGTATGGGGTACGATGTACCCCTACCCATTCACCTGGGGAAAAAGTGTTAATAAAAAAAACACAACACAGGTTTTTACTTTACTTTTGAAGATTTTTATTATTGCATAAATATGAGAGTGTACAAAGTAACAAAACCGTAAACAGAATAACGTGTCGATGACGATCAGTACATAGGATACATACAGTCGGGTTCAGATAACGTTAATGACCCAAAAACATCACAGAGAACAGGGGAGACACTGTGGATAATTATGTATCAGAAAAAAATAAAAATAATTACATAAATAAAAAAATAAAAACTAGTATATCGGAATCAGGACTGTCAGGGGGTGACATCCATAGAGAAGAATGTCTGGATGAGTATAGGTGAATCAGTAGGAGGTCAACGAACAACCCCGGGGGCCCCATGCTCGCCACCCCATTGGGAACTAACTGTGGACAAGCTCAAGGCTCCCGCGGAGCCGATCCTGGACCCTCTGACAGGAGTCGCTCCCTGCTAAAGGCCAGCGCCATATAGACAGGGCATTCAGTAACAATGGGTTAAATTTAGGGCAAGGAGGTACCTGCCAGTAAGTACGTAGGGCTGAAATCCTCCGACAGTCCATCCTGCAATCAGCGAAGCAACCCCTGCGAGGACAACAACAGGTCTTGTCAAAAGTGCAGAGAAGTGGGGACCAGGGCGTCCCGAGAAGAGAAAGAGAAAAGAAAAAAAAAAAAAACGTGTGAAAAGACAGAGGTGGAGAACAGGATAGTGTCAGGGAGGGGAGGAAGTGGAAATCTCAGATCTATTTTCCATTCCAGGTAGTAAAGGTATGTTACAATATTTCGCCCAGGGTTCCCAGGTGAGATGAAACTTATCAACCTTGTCGTTTAATGTAGCCACTATGTGTTCCTGAGACATAATCCAGGACACTTTTCTCCTACAGCACTGGAACGAAACTGTAGGCTTTTTCTAGGCTTTAACCAGTGTGGTTTTTGCCCCTAACAGGATAAAGAATGATAGTTGTTGTTGAGGTTTAGTCATGTTCGGGATGTAGTGGTTAAGAAGGGCTACATTAGGGTTGGGAGTAACTGTAGTATTAGTCCAAAGTCCAATAATACAGAATGTCTTCCGCCAAAATGATCGAATGCACGGGCAAGTCCACCATATGTGCATCATCGTACCCTCTAGTTTACAGCCCCGAAAGCATAAGGACGAGGTACCTGGGAACAGTAGCGCTAGTCTAGAGGGAACATAGTACCATCTGAATAATACTTTTAGACTGGCTTCTATCAGAGAAACATTACACATACCTTTGAAAGAACGTGTAGAGGACCGAAACCAGTCCGCTGTGGTCCATGTATTGCCCGTGTCTTCTTCCCAGGCCCGAGCATAAGTTGGTTTATCCACTTTCGATAAGAGGGCTGTGTAAATCAAGGAGATACCTCCTTTCTGATCAGTGGTGTTGACACACCAATGTTCGTAGGGGGTTATCGAGTGAGGTTCCTTCTTATTGGTCCAAATGGATTTCAAATAGTGGGAAATTTGGGAGAATCTGAATAATTCTGTGTCAGGCATGTCGAGTTTCTTCCTGCAGTGGGAAAGGGAAAGAGGGCCTGTCGGGGAAAGGAAGTGGCCTATGCGGTAAAGACCTTTATCCGTCCACCATTTGAACGCCTGCATATCCAGACCCGGAGGAAAATTTGCATTGTGAAATAAGTGGGCTAGTGGTTTCAGTGGGGAAGTCAGGGCGTGGCTTGTGTATAGTTTAGAGCAGAGTGCAATGGAGTGAGAGAGGGTGGGAGACATTATGGCCGGTCTGACTTTAGGATCACACCATAGTAGGAAGTCAATAGTATTAAGGGGGACAGCCTGTCTCTCCATAGAGAGCCAGTCAGGCTTTGGACCTTTGGAGAAAGTCATTGAGATTTGAGATAATTGCGCAGCCAAATAATAGGACCAGAGGTCCGGCAGGCCTAACCCACCCTGAGTTTTCAAGCGTAGGAGAGTCCTTGATGGGCACCTGTAACCCTTTTTACCCCAAATAAAGCGTAGTATCTCAGATTGGAATTTGCTGAGGAACTTCTTCCGAATAGGGATAGGTAGAGATCTAAATAAGTACAGGAGGCGGGGCAGGAGGGTAATTTTTACAGCATGCACCCTACCCAGCCAGGACAGACCACATCGAGACCATCGTTTAAGATCCTCTCTGCATTTGGTGAGTATAGGAGGGTAATTCGCTTTAAAAAGGTCAATAATTGCGGGAGTAAGTTTGATCCCTAGTTAAGGAAGCGCTGCAGGAGCCCAGGCGAAGTCAAAGTTATTAGTAAGTTGTGTAAGCCGGTCAGTTGGGATATTTACGTTTAGTGCTAGGGATTTATTCATATTCACTTTAAGCCCAGAGAGTGAACTAAAAGTTCCTAGTATTTTATATATCATTGGGATGGAGATTAGAGGGGAAGCTATATATAGGAGGAGATCGTCGGCATATAAAGCGCATTTGTGCTCCTGGGCTCCGCACATTACTCCTCGAATGTCAGGGTTCGAGCATAGCAATGGCCAGGGTTTCAATGGCGATGGCAAAAAGGAGGGGAGAGAGCAGGCATCCCTGTCTGGTACCCCTGCCTATGTTGCATGAAGTTGAGTATCTGCCCATCAAACGCACCTGGGCTGAGGGGTTTGAGTAGAGGGACGTGATTAAATTAAGAAAATAAGGGCCAAAGCCCCACCGTCTGAGGATGTCAGACAGATAATCCCAATCTATAGAATCAAAGGCTTTGTGTAGATCGATTGAGAGAAGAAGCCCTTCCTGCGAGGGTCCCCGGTCCCAGCAAGAGTTTAGGAGGGAGATTATATCAATGGTTCGTCTGATCTGGTCAGGTCCCTGTCTTCCGGGGATAAAGCCTACTTGGTCTTTATGGATGTAAGATGGGATAAAGCTTGAAACCCTATTGGCTAATATCTTCGTCATAATTTTTATATCGTTGTTGATCAGCGATATCGGGCGATAATTGCCCACTTCGCTGGGGTCCTTACCTGGTTTGGGTATTACTGAAATGTATGCCGAGTTAAGGTCAGCATTCAGGGGGGTCCCCTCCCTAAGGGAGTTAAAGAATTTAGTCAGGTGAGGAGCCAGAGAAGGTCCAAATTTTTTATAGTAACCAGTGGAAAAGCCATCTGGTCCTGGTGATGGGCCCAATTTCAAGGAGTTGATAGTGTGTAGAACCTCTTCTTGAGAGAACGGGCAATCTAACATGTCCTTATGATCAGTGGACAGAGAGGGCAATAGAAGGGAGTCCAGAAAAGAGTCCTGATTCTGTCTAGATGAGCGGGGTTTAGGTTTATATAGTTCAGAATAGAATTGGAGAAAAGCTTCCATAATCTTTTCGGGATTCTGCGATAAATCCCCAGAGGGCAATTTAATTTTAGGGAAAGCTAAGGAACGGGGTTTGGGGCTAAGCTTAACCGCTAGTTTGGAGCCAATCTTGTCCTGTTGGGAATAGAACTTGGCTCCTGTCCACCTAAGGTGCTTTTCGGCTGCTGTGGTCAAGTTCAGGTTCAATAGGGTCCGAGCCTTGTCAAGGTTAGCTAGAGATTCAGACGTAGGGTGTTGTTTGTGTGCCGTGGCTAGAGATTGGAATTCCTTTGTTAATCTCAATGTCTCTGCTTTACGTTCCGATTTGAGTTTTGCTGTCAAATGCATAATTTCCCCCCCGAACGACTGGTTTATGTGCCGCCCAAATGGACATAGGAGTAACGTCACTCGTGGTGTTATTGCAAAAGTATTCTGTTATGGCTTTTTCTATCATTGTACAATGTACAGGGTTACTTAAAAGAGATTCTTGTAGTCGCCATCGCGGGGGTGACCCAAAGCCCATGGGCCTTCTTGTGTTCAGAGTGACCATTGAGTGATCCGAAAGGGGCGTGTCTACAATCTTGTAACTTGTAACGAGGGGGATCGAGGTGGGGCGAGTAAAGATGTGGTCTATCCTGGCAAAGGAATTGTGAGGCGCTGAAAAGTGAGTATAATCTTTAGTGTGGGGATTAGTTTCCCTCCAGATGTCGACCAGACCCGCATCATGAAGCAGTTTTGTGATCTTAACACTCTGCCTAGGGGGGTGTTTGGTTTTCGGAGACCCCTTGCCAGATTTGTCAAGGCCGGAATCGAAAGCAATTTTTGAGTCCCCACCAAAAAAAACTGTACCTCGAAGGTGCGGCTGTAGTTTGTGTAGTAAGGATTCAAAAAAGGTTCTCTGACCCTTATTAGGGGTGTAGTAAGAAATAAAGGTATATAGTTCCCCATCAATCTTTCCAGATACCAAAATGTATCGTCCCAGAGGGTCAGCCACCGTCTCTGGTTGTGAGAGGTTAATATGTTTGGCCAGGCAGATGGCCACTCCTTTCGTTTTATTGGCCGCCGAGGACAGGAAAAATTGGGGGAAGCGTTGGTGGAGGAAAGTAGGTTTATATGAGGAAGGGAAGTGGGTTTCTTGGAGTAGGAGAACATCTGCGTGTAGGGACTGATAGCTTTGGAACAGTTTTCTACATTTGACCGGGGAGTTGAGGCCTTGGGTATTGTGAGATATAAGTTTCAGGGAGGGTGCAGAGGTATGTGTACTAGAAATGTGTCAGGAGAGGTATTCCCAATGTGTGTGTGTAAGTCTTACCTTCGGTTCGTGAGAGGAGCTTTAGGACTATAATGGGTGGCGTGGAGACCAATATACTGGGGCCTGGGACTGGAGACCATGAACATCCATGGAACCTTGAGACGGAAAGATAAGTAAGGGAGAGGAGGAGGAGAAAAGAGGTGAAAAGAAAAAGGAATGAAAAAAGCAGCGTTAACACAATCAGAGTGAAAGTACATATATTAGAAAACAGATACAAATCCCCTACTAAACGGGGGTCCCCTGACCCCTGCCCATTCCCAGAGCGGAGCCGAATAGTCATTCTCCGCCCGTATCCTGAGAGGCCCGGTTTTCCCTAAGAACGGGGCGACCGGATAGGCAAGCAGGGGCACTAGTAGTGCTCCTGAAGCCTGTCAGAGGTGCACTGGGTTCACCACAGCCCCAGTTACCGGAAAGTAGAACAAAACAGTTGAAGGCTATAAAGAAGCCTGTAAACAGAACGTCCAACAATAGTACTTAGCTATGAAATAAAAAAAAAAAAAAAAAAAAAAACATTACCGGGGTAATTATCCGGATGCCCCGCCCACCCCCAGGGCCCCCAACTCCAGAGTCAGGGAGTCCGGAGAGTGGGGCGGGCCCATCCGGAGAGTAAATAAAGAACACCAGGGCAGTACAAGGAGAGGTCCTACTGAAATCGAGAGGTTACCCCCGAGTGCAACTGACATCAAAGATTCCGCCAACTGCACCAGAGGGTATAAGTTGAGAAAAGTAAAGGCATTTAGCAGCAATTATAGGTTGGAGGACTGATATGCAGTCCCCAAGGGGTAGAGTAAATCTTAGCCTACAATACCGTTAGGTACTAAAAAAAAACGCTGAAACAGGAAGGCCCATCCTCCATATGAGCTCCTGGGGATGCTAAGGAGTTCCAACCCTCCCTCCCTCCCCCACCCACACAGAACCCTCTTAATGAGGAATGTCGATAGACCCTTCGAATGAGGGTCCACATTAAATGTAAATCTGTTCAGATGAGGGGTCTGGACCAAAAGTGGAATAAAAAATAAATAAATAAGAAGAAGGGGGTTACAGGAAGTCCCAGGAGTCAGTTGGAGGTCAAAATCAATGCAGTGGAGGTAAAAGGATAGGAGCCCCAATCCTCAGAAGTAGACTCTTCATCATGGCGGGAAGTTCTCTTTGGTGCGTTTGGAATTCTGTGTCAGCCAGGAAGGTTGAAGAGGACTTGCTGGTGGGGGTCTCTTGGATGAAGAGGGAGTTCCTCTGGTAGTTTGTGGGGGAGATGGTTCCTGGGCGATCAGCTGTAGCATGAGGCGCTCACCCTCTGCAAATGAGGAGAAGCTGTGAGATTGTCGGAGAACCTAGATTTCTTCATTACCTCCTCCTTCACAGAGTAATAGTGGGGTTTTACAATGACGTCTCTGGGGAGGCCATCGGATCTGGGGGGTTGTAGGGCTCTGTGGGCTCTATCGAGCTCTAAGCGGTGTTCCGCAATGTCTGTGATAAGGCCCTTGATCAGTGTCTTTACCGCCGCAGTGACATCTTTCTCAGATTCGGGGAGCCCCCTGACCCGGAAGTTATAACGCCTGGATCTATTTTCAAGGTCGTCGATTTTTGCGCCAGCAGTATCAAGTTGTTCCTGAAGGTCTTGAATTCTGGCCGAGTTCTGGTTAATTCTTGCCACAGATTGATCCGCTTTCCTTTCAATAGAGTCCATTCTCATCCCTAATTGCTGCAGATCAGCATGGAAAGATGCGGTAATAGATGAGGTAATTTGGGCAGCATTTAGCGCTAGACTTTTAGTTAGCAGCTGTGAGATAGCTTCCATCATGGAGGGGAAGTCAGTTGGTAAGGGGCTGCTGTATTTGCTTCACACACAGACAGTAGCATGCCTGTGTGAGGGTCTAGCATGGGGGTGGAGGGGAGATTATTCTCCATTCTGCCCAGCAGAGATTCAGTGGAGGTGGGGGAAGTTGCCAGGGGGAGAGGAGGAAAATCTGTACCTGGAGAGTAGGGAGAAATTAAGTCCTGGTCCGCTATAGAGTCTTCCTGTGTATCAGGCCCGTGAGTGTCTCGGGGAGCCGCGGCCGCGGCCATCTTAGAATAGCTGACAGGAACGGCCGTCGCCATTATCTGGCTCATAGCGTCCCTCCGCGCCTAAGCTGTGGACACCGGAGGATTCCTGGAGGCTTCTCCCGCCCGTGGGTCCCATTAATATTCGCCGCGGGGCGTTCTGTAGGCTGCGGTAGCTATTATGGGGCCGTGGTGGAGCGGAGCTCTAATAGCCGGCGGCCATCTTGCGAGCTGCCGCGCATGCGCCTGACAACACAGGTTTTTAAAGTACTTTATTAGACAGCTCCGGGGGTCTTCTTCCCGACTTCGGGGGTCTTCTTCCGACTTTGGGGGTCTTGTCCCGCTCTTCTGCCGGGCCTCCGCTATCTTCTTACAGCTCTTTTACTAGCGTTGGTCCGGTCTTGTCGCTGTCTCCGCCGCCGCCTTCTTCTTCTTTTTCTTCTTCTTCCTTCCGATGTTGACACAACGCTCTCTCCGGCCGTAATGGCAGGGACGTGTTGTGCGGTGACTTATGTAGGCATAAGGGTCCTGATGTCACGCGGTGACCCCGCCCCCTATGATGTCACAGTCCCAGCATCCCCGGGACTGTGACATCATAAGGGGTGGGTCACCATGTGACATAACCGGGTGACCCCACCCCTTATGCCTATATAAGTCGCCGCGTCCCTGCTATTACGGCCGGAGAGAGCGTCGTGTCAACATCAGAAGAAGAAATAGAAGAAGAAGAAGGCAGCGGCGTCGACAACGACAAGACCGGGCCAGCGCTAATAAAAGAGCTGTAAGAAGATAGCGGAGGCCCGGCAGAAGAGCGGGACAAGACCCCCAGAGCTATTAAAGGGAGCTCCCGGATTCTGATAAGCCCCCCTCCCGTAGACCCCGACAACCAACGGCCAGGGTTGTCGGGAGGAGGCCCTTGTCCTCATCAACATGGGGACAAGGTGCTTTGGGGTGGGGGGCCGCAAGGGCACGTGGCCTGGTACTGTTTAGGAGGGGGGTGCTCGCTCATCCACACCCCCTTTCATGACCAGCCAGGCTGCGTGCTCGGATAAGGGTCTGCTATGGACTTTGGGGGGACCCCCACGCCGTTTTTTTCCCCTTTAAATCAATACAAGGCGACAGGGGCTCGCAAGGTGTCAATCTCGCCAATGGAGGTGGCGACATTCACTTCCTTCGCTAGTCCCGTCTACCTGGTCCTGGGCGGTAGATGTAATTTACGGTAACGCCGCCCAAGTAATGGGAACGGCGTTAGATTACTCGTTACCCTCTAAAGTAACTGTGTTAAGTAACTCAGTTTATTGTAAATGAGTTACTTACATCACTGGTCACTATTTATGGACTTTTACTTTTGTTATTAATGTTTTGTTTTTTTCCCTTTTATCAATGCTATGTTGGCTAGCGCTGCAATATCTATATTATTATATTGTATTCTCATCTTATTTTAATTTCCCTCCTTCCATTAGAGGGTCTTAGAGCTAATTGGATGAAAGAGATACGGGATCTAAACATGGAAGATTGGAGGAGCATGTGGGATTTCCCTCTGCGATCTCTGGTATTCTTGATAGAAAGTATGATCCAATTTAAATTGGTACATAGAGCATATATCATGCCACACATACTTTAAAAGATTCTGCTTTTCTGAGTGTTGGCGGTGTGGAGCTGTTCAGGGGGATTTCACACACATCTTCTGGTCCTGTCCATACATAGTTATTTTGTGGGTGGAAGTGGTGGACTTGCTGAACTCCATTACCTCTGCTCCTTTGTCGGTCTTAATGTCCGTATGTAAAGAATGAGTGTAACCACTAATGCCGGATGTGACGAAACGTCAGGGCAGTGACAGACGACCGGAAGTGACGTTCTGCGCCTCAAACGTGCGCTCCAGGGACTAGGCAGCAGGAAGCTGAGCGCTGTTCTATACAGCCGAGTGATAACACCAGTTCCGGCGGGGCTAAAGCACCTTAACAGGCACAGTACTAATACAACGCTTGATTTTTATTGATGCAGGGTACGCATTTATGTACTAAGGGGGGGAAGTTTTATACCCAATAAAATCTTTTATACAGTATCACACTATATGCAACCTTCTTTTTATATGAGGGGAATTGGTGTATGTTCCTGCTATGTCTGCTGCATAAGGAGATAAGGAGTGGAGAAACGCTGATGCTGGATAAACCTATTTGATGGGCGTATTTTTAACTTGGGTCTGGTGAGTGCATCCCCATGCGGGGAATTTATATCGCACGTGGTGAATACCTGGTGGAATTCTCGGTGGATACTGATTATTTTGCACGGAAAGAACTTTTACAGTAGCGATTGAAATATTAACTCATCTTCTTTCATCTGTGATTTACCGTATAGTCCTCGGTGCGAATAAGGACATAAGCGCTGCTGCAATATTATAGAGACTTTATATAGGAAGGACTGTTTTTATAAAATTGCCATATTTTCTTAATGTCCGTATGTTTGCTGGGTCTGGTGGAGCCTTTTCTCCCTACAGCATCTGAACGAGTGTTTGCTAATATTACATTATTCTATGTGAGAAAAGCCATTGCTTTACATTGGAAGAAACCTTCTTCTCCTACGCTTTTATACTGAAAACAATTGGTAAATAATAATCTCCCACTGTATAGAGATACCTACATCAACAGGGGTTGTCCTAGAAAATATGACAAGGTATGGGCAAAGTGGCTGGATAAGCCATAAATGGCATCTAATGCCCATGGGGGTTATCTTTATATACAGGATGTTCGGGGGCCACTGGGGATAGTAGGGACTAAAAGTTTACTTTTGCTATACTAGATGTGGATAAATATCAAATTTGACAAATTATATGGCTTAGATTATAGCTCTGTTAAAATACCCTTTTTGTTAATTTTCTTAATTATTTTATTCTTTTGGGGTTTTTCTTCTTTTTCTTTTTTTTTCTTAGCTGAAGGATGTAAAGCAGTTTGATTGGATCTTGAACCTGTATTTAAATTTTGGCACATAATAATAATAATAATCAGTTAAAGCATTAAAAAAAACATTTTCAAACATGCAAGGTGTCCTCACCAATCCATGCTTACCCATATCCTTATCTATTAGAGAATTGTATTCATTGTCATTAACACTTCTAATAGCGGATCCATTCACTAAACACAGAGTGGCACTTAGGTAGCCATAGAAGGGGTAAAATAGTCCCAGCTATGGATATAGTAATAATACCATAAGTACTATGTTTCAACCGGAATTCCATATTTTTGCTTATACAAATAGGTATGTTGTACTCATAGATTGTTAAAGTCACTACTTACTAATGGTATTTTTTAAGAAGCGACAAAGAGAGCCCCCAATTTCATCCAGCATACAGATCTCTATAGTTGGTCTCCCTTGCAATAAGGCAATTCTAAACAATAATCGATAAACATAAAAGCTTTCATTAAGATTGCTCTGAGCAATGGATAGTTTATAAGCTTCCATTGATACACTATATCAATGACGCCTGTATGGCTGCCGAATTTCAGCACCTACCCTGGCCTTCATGGCAGGTCCCCACCATAGTCAGCAAATTACCTTTATAAAAAGGTATAAAAAGGAGACATAAGAAAAAATTCAAATTAAAGAATGGACAATAATGGCAGCATGGGTTAGCAAAGACACCCTGAGTTTACAATAATCGTTTTCTACACCAATAATCAAAATATACAAAAAAAAACATAACAAAACTTAATATAATTCAAAATATTACATATTCCCAGTTCAGTTATTTGGAACCTACATGTTAAATTAGGATCATAAAAAGGGTTTATAACTAATGGATTCATTGAGTCCAGGGTATTTTGTGGCATTGAGAGAATATATCCATTTAGTTTCCCTCTGTAGAAGTAGTGTATCTACATTTCCTCCCCTATCATGTTTCAGTATGTGCTCTAGTGCAAGGAATTTCATTGTGTTTAAGTCAAAGTTATTAAATTCTTTGCACTAGAGCACATGCCGAAACACGATAGGGGAGGAAATTTAGATAAACTACTCCTATAGAGGGAAACTAAATGGATATATTCTCCCAATGCCACAAAATACCCTGGGCTCAAAATAACTAAACAGGGCATATGTAATATTTTGAATTCTTTTAAGTTTTTTTTTGTATATTTTGAAAATGAAAACGATTATTGAAAACTCAGGGTGTCTTTCATTTTTCGTATGTCTCCTTTTTTATAAAGGTAATTTTCTGACTGTGATGGGGACCTGCCATGAAGGCCAGGGTGGTTTCTGAAATTCGGCATGAGTTGGGGTGTTCTTTAAGACTCCCTCCATGCCATTGGACTGTGCATTCAATTCATGGGGTGTGCAGTCCCACAGCCCTCATAGACCTCTATAGTAGTGGATGGGACATGTTCCTTCCTCACTACTACTGCCATTCTAACCTCCCACCTGCGATGTCACTGTGCCACTGTTTCTATAGATATGCGATGGTGGATGGGAGCTATTTCCATCCTCTTATTGGCGATTACCCTAGCCTCCGGCCGGGGATGGGGCTGTGGCATCCGGGGCAATGAGTGTGCGTGGGAGATCTTCAGTGCTGTGGATGTCTGCTGCTGTGGGATGGGCACATGCTCGGTGAGTCTCCTTGATATGTACACCATGGCTGGTGACGTCAGATGCCGACCGGGAGGAAGGGGTATATATAGCTGGCGGCTTGGCTGTCCACTCACCGGAGCTATGAGGATGCCAATGTGATTGCCTGCATTCACTGAATGGTGAGAATGACAAGGGGAGACAACAAATAGTCAATACAATGCTGAACTATTAGTATAGCGTATCAATGGAAGCGTATGTCAAGCTGTGTCAAGCCAGACTAGACTAATTTACATTATACAAGACAACAGACAGGTGGCTGGAGTTGATGATATTAGCATCTGACAGTATGATTCAATCACTATTGCTAATATGGCATATACATATCCAGAGTCTGTGTGTCTTGGCCTGACTCCAAAGTAACCACCTCAGGGGTCCCCAGGCATACAGCTCACAAAGAGAACTGTTCCACCAAATGCCAGGGACCATAATCGCAAGGCAAGAGGCTGGCATTCAGTCCTTTCCAAAATCCTCTGTCCCGGGTGAGTCTGTCACAGACTATGACTACAATTCTCTAATAGATCAGTATATGGGTGAGCATGGATTGGTGAGGACACCTTATGTGTTTGAAAATGATTGAGTCAATGCTGTATATGGTTATTTGCCTAACTTATATATGTATTGTTTGTATACAGCTTATTAAATTCTGGCGACATTCCTCCTGAAGAAGCTGTGGTCGGCAAAACATGTAGGGGAAGTAACAGTCTAGTCTGTATAAAAAGGCAATTAGTCCCAAATTCTGCTGTATATGAAAGATGAAATTGTAAATAAATTGTAAAGCATATTTCTAATGCCATTTTAATATATTTGAAATAAAACTTTCTTCTTTTAAATTTTGCCAATTTAACAAAACAATGAGGATACATCAGTAGAGTATATATATCAACACTGACAATAACGGAAAACTAATTTGCAAACAACATTGTACTACTCCAACCACATGTTATCAAGTAAAAACCCAGGTGAAAATCTCAGCTCAGAATGACCTGCACAGACAAACTATATGTATGAAAACTTTTTCTGACCACAATATTATGGTGCTTTCACGTTGCTACAGCAAACTATTTTTTTCCTTAATAAAACATATTTCAAAAAGAAAAACACTTATTTTCCTCAACACTATAGGATACACTTATAGCAAAGAGAAGATACTGCTCTCCATTATAATTCACAGTGCTGAGGCATACTGTGGACTGTATTTTGCAGCACCTTCATAAAATGCAGGCTGGGCAATGGAAGTGGCCCTATCCTATGCAACAGAGTTTTCATGATTCAGGAAGAGCATGTGACTTTGACACGTCATGAGATTGGGCTGTCCTCTCTCTTTTTTTTTTCCAACATCCATTCATTATCTATGATGTCTGACAGTTTAGGACTTCTATTTATTAGACATATACTGTACTTCCTAAATGTGTAAGTGTGAAGAGCTGATCATAGCACAGCCAGGGATAAATGGAGATTAGAATAAAGTTAAATTATGTTAGAAAAATGAGGGATAAGATAAAGGAAGAGCGCCATGGTTTTTAGCCGCAGTTAAATTCCTAATCTTGCTGTGACAAATAAGCCATCCAGTCAAAAATATTTTCTGCTTTTCTGGAATGTATTGCTCTTTTTTCTACTTTGCAAAATACTAACTAAAAAGAATCTGGATACAATTTTGGTAATTGCTACTCTTTACTCATGTTTCTATTGAGGTAAATATGTTATGTCATTTTCAATTGTGTAGACAGGGCTCAAGTCCTGCGGGAACGCATGGGAACGGAGTTCCTGTACTTTTTCCACAACAGGAACTCAGTTCCCGTTAGCAGTCGTGTCCTGCAAGACTTTGAAGTATGTGAGCTGTGTGGCAGGTGCTACACCAGCAGCTGCCGACACAGTTCGCAATAGTAAGTGCAGCACACCTGACCATTCAGGCATTTCCAGTAGGGGGCCCCATGACAGCTTCCGCTTCGATCTACCTGTCAATCACAGCTAGCTGACAGGTAGATCAGGTCCCTGCTGCTAAGAGATTGTATTTAGTCAGACCTCTCGTGATGCGCTCCTCCCCGCCGGCCCCTCCTGATTTTCTGTCTCTTCATTCCCCCCCCCCCAGTCTCCTGCATACTTGCGAGTGGATTTTGGGTGGGAGTTCCCACACTTTTTTCCCCAGGACTTGACCCCTGTGTGTAGATAACTATAAAAACTTTAACCACTAGTTTCTATTTATTTGAATCAATTTCTACAACATGACAGGCTACTTTAATGATGTAATTACATATATGTGTTCCAGGGTGGAAGTTAAATCCTGTTGTCGGT
Source organism: Lithobates sylvaticus (assembly GCA_028564925.1). Lineage (NCBI taxonomy): Eukaryota > Metazoa > Chordata > Amphibia > Anura > Ranidae > Lithobates > Lithobates sylvaticus. The sequence continues at coordinate 154,919,698 of CM053031.1, forward strand.
GCAGTTTACAGTCCTGAATTCTATGCAGGTAAGATTTAAAAAAATTCAGATTCCTATGCTTTTGCTGTCCCTTTAATGTTTTCTTTCAAGGGGTGTTATTTCAAAGACAGCATATGCTGAAAAGTGGAATCAATGTGCAGCTTTTGGTCATTTCTAAAGCACTGATGATCTAAATAAGGTCTGACTTCATGTAAAAAGTAACTTCTGTACTTTTTTCGACAAGCAAACTATAGGTTGTGAATAGGGATGAGCCGAACACCCCCGGGTTCGGTTCGAACCAGAACCTTCGAACGGACCGAAAGTTCGCGCGAATTTTCGAACCCTATACGTTATAATGGACGCGAACGTTCGAAATCAAAAGTGCTAATTACAACGGCCAATATGCATGTTAATGTCATAAAACAGGTTTGGGGACCCGGGTCCTGCCCCAGGGGACATATATCAATGCAAAAAGAACTTTTAAAAACTAACGTTTTTTCGGGAGCAGTCATTTTAATGATGCATAAAGTGAAAAAAAAAAAGTGACATTTTCCTTTAAATATGGTACCTGGGGGGTGTCCAAAGTATGCCTGTGAAGTGGCATGTGTTTCCCGTGTTTAGAACTGTCCTTGCACAAAATGACATTTGTAAAGGAAAAAAAGAAGCCATTTAAAACCACTTGCGGCTTTAGGTTTGATCTTAAGTAGAATCTGAACAGGTACATTATGAAGTGTAGCTCCATCCCAAAAAAATCTATTTTTAAGCTTTTTGGAGAACATAGGGAGGGGTTATCACCCCTGTAACATTTGCTGTCTTTGCACATCTGTTCAGAACATGTCACCTCACTTTCCGTCCCAATGACAAATGTTTTTGGAAAAGTGGGGTTTTAATTGAAACAAGGATTGGTGATAAAGTATCAGTAGAGAGGAGATACCTTTTTCCCAAATTAAATCTAACAGGATAGAATTTCCCTTCCTAGGGGTAGATTTCCTCTCACTTCCTGTTTTCTCTTTCCATTTGCAAGTAGGAGTCGTTTGTAAGTTGGATGTTTGAAAGTAGGGGCCTGGCGTATATACTCTGCAGAAATTTGCCCTATTAGATGTTGGTGTAGCCACAAGACTGGTGGGCACAGGAATGGGCCCTGCTGTGAGTTAATAGATCAAGATTTGTAATTGCATGCACCTGTTGAACAGGGCAGAAAAATTGGGGGTGGTGGTGGTGGTGGTGGTGGACGGTTTTGCCACAAGACTGTAAGCTCTCACAGTTACTCTTGGTGGGCGCAGGAATGGGCCCTGCTGTGAGTTATTAGATCAAGATTTGTAATTGCAAGCACCTGATGAACAGGGCAGAAAAATTGGGCCTTTGGCGGTGGTGGTGGACGGTGTTGCCACAAGACTGTAGGCCCTCATAGTTACTCTTGGTGGGCGCAGGAATGGGCCCTGCTGTGAGTTATTAGATCAAGATTTGTAATTGCAAGCACCTGATGAACAGGGCAGAAAAATTGGGCCTTTGGCGGTGGTGGTGGACGGTGTTGCCACAAGACTGCAGGCCCTCATAGTTACTCTTGGTGGGCGCAGGAATGGGCCCTGCTGTGAACTATTAGATCAAGATTTGTAATTACCCGCCCCTGTTAAACAGGGGCTGAAAAATTGTGCCTTAGGCACTGGTGCTGGTGCCACAACACTGCAACCCCTCACAGAGACTGTACTTGGAGCACAGCAGTCACACGTGTTGCGAAGCATTTTTTTAAAAAATTGTAAGTACACGCCCCTGTTAAACAGGGGCTGAAAAATTGTGCCTTAGGCACTGGTGCTGGTGCCACAACACTGCAACCCGGCCCTCACAGATACTGTACTTGGAGCACAGCAGTCACACGTGTTGCGAAGCATTTTTTTTTTTTTAAAAATTGTAAGTCCACGCCCCTGATAAACAGGGGCTGAAAAATTGTGCCTTAGGCACTGGTGCTGGTGCCACAACACTGCAACACGGCCCTCACAGAGACTGTACTTGGAGCACAGCAGTCACACGTGTTGCGAAGCATTTTTTTTAAAAATTGTAAGTACACGCCCCTGTTAAACAGGGGCTGAAAAATTGTGCCTTAGGCACTGGTGCTGGTGCCACAACACTGCAACACGGCCCTCACAGAGACTGTACTTGGAGCACAGCAGTCACACGTGTTGCGAAGCATTTTTTTTAAAAAATTGTAAGTACACGCCCCTGTTAAACAGGGGCTGAAAAATTGTGCCTTAGGCACTGGTGCTGTGGCATGGATCATTGAGGAGGAGGAAGAGGATAGTCAGTGAACATAAGAGGACAGTCACTCAGCATCAGCATAGGCAGTCTTGAAGGGATGTGACATTAAAAATTATTCGGTTATATCCGCCTCAGGTGCCTGGTAGCTGGTGGTGATCCAAGACTGATTCATTTTGATGAATGTCAGTCGATCAACCGAGGCGGTGGACAGGCGCACCCTATGATCAGTCACAAATCCTCCAGCAGCACTGAATGTGCGTTCGGAAAGAACGCTGGAGGCAGGACAGGCCAGTAGCTCAATTGCATACTGTGCAAGCTCTGGCCAGTGATCCATCCTCAGGACCCAGTAAGCCAGAGGATTTTCGGTGGGAAAGGTGTCCAAGTCTGACCTTGCCCCAAGGTATTCCTGCACCATGTATATCAGACGCTGGCGATGGTTGCTGGAACCGATCATACCTTGGGGCTGCGGACTAAAAAATTGTCTGAACGCATCGGTCAGACGTCCACCTTCCCCACCGCTCCTTCTGCCACTGACCGAAGCCTCAGCAACTCGTCGCCCAGGACCAGGAGTTTGTAGCCTCCCAGTTTCTGGGAACGCGTTGCACAGACCTTTCTGCAAGGCCTCCCTGAGATGTCTCATCCTCTGCTCCCTCTGCGACGGCAAGATAAGGTCCGCAACCTTACCCTTGTACCGCGGATCAAGGAGAGTGGCCAGCCAGTAATGGTCCCTCTCCTTGATCCGAAGAACACGAGGATCCTTCCGCAGGCTTTGCAGGATCAGGGAGGCCATGCAGCGTAGGTTAGCTGAGGCATTCGGTCCGGAGTCTTCTGGGTCACTGAGGATGACATGATCGCCAGCCACCTCCTCCCAGCCACGTACAAGTCCACTGGCTTGTTGGGACTGTACATCATCCCTAAAAGACTGCTGCTGCTGATGCTGAGTGCCAGGCTCCACCTCCATGCTCACACAATCCTCCTCCTCCTCCTCCTCCTCCTCCTCCTCATCCTCTTCCTGTGTGATGGGTGGGACAGAAGGAACACTGTCCGGATAAAGGGGGCCTTGAGAGGCAAGGAAGTCCTCCTCTTCCTGCCTCTGTTCTGCCTCAAGTGCCCTGTCCATTATCCCACGCAGCGTATGCTCCAACAGGTGGACAAGAGGGACAGTGTCACTGATGCATGCACTGTCACTGCTCACCATCCTCGTGGCCTCCTCAAATGGTGAGAGGACAGTGCATGCATCCCTGATCATGCTCCACTGACGTGGGGAAAAAAAACCAAGCTCCCCTGACCCTGTCCTGGTGCCGTAGTCGCAAAGGTACTCATTGATGGCCCTCTGCTGCGTGTGCAGTCGCTGCAGCATGGCCAACGTTGAGTTCCACCTGGTGGGCATGTCAGATATTAGGCGGTTCTTGGGCAGGTTCAGCTCCTTTTGCAGCTCAGTCAGCCGAGCACTGGCATTATAAGATCGGCGGAAATGCACACAGACTTTCCTGGCCTGCCTCAGGACATCCTGTAAGCCTGGGAACCTGCCCAAGAACCGCTGCACCACCAGGTTGAGGACGTGAGCCATGCAGGGCACATGGGTGAGCTGCCCCTGTCGCAGGGCGGAGAGGAGGTTGGTGCCATTGTCAGAAACGACCATTCCTGGCTTAAGCTGACGTGGCGTCAACCACCTCTCGGCCTGCCCCTGCAGAGCTGCCAGAACCTCTGGCCCAGTGTGGCTCCTGTCCCCCAAACACACCAGCGCAAGCACGGCATGGCATCTTTTTGCCTGCGTACTTGCGTAGCCCCTTGTACGCCTACGGAGCACCGCTGGTTCCAAGGACAGAGCACTGGAGGAAGAAGAAGAGGAGGGGGTGGAGGAGAGAGGTGTGTCACAACCAGTAGCAGTAGTCGCGTTTTGGAGGCGTGGTGGCGGAACAACCTCCAACACTACTGCACCTTGTCCTGCATCCCTCCCAGCTGCCAATAGAGTGACCCAATGGGCCGTGAAAGAAAGGTACCGTCCCTGTCCATGCCTGCTGGACCATGAGTCAGCGGTAATATGCACCTTACCGCTGACCGCCCTGTCCAGCGAGGCATGGACATTGCCCTCCACATGCCGGTAGAGAGACGGAATCGCCTTCCGCGAGAAAAAGTGGCGTTTGGGAACCTGCCACTGAGGAACCGCACATTGAACAAACTCACGGAAGGGGGCCGAGTCTACCAACTGAAAAGGCAGCAGTTGAAGTGCTAGCAATTTAGCAAGGCTAGCATTCAACCGCTGGGCATGTGGATGGCTGGGAGTGTACTTCTTTCTACGGTCCAGCAGCTGGGGCAGGGAAATTTGCCTGCTGCATTCGGACGTCGGTGTACTGCAAGTACTTGGTTGTGACACACCGAATTCTACACCTTCAGTCCTCTCAGAGCAGCTTTCAGAGAGGACTGAAGGTGTAGTGGGGATGGAGATCCCAGCTGAGGAGGAGCAAGTAGAGGTCCGCTTAGTTCTTTGGTGTGGGTCTTTTATGTGTGCCTGCCAACGAGCTGCATGGCAGGTCGCCATATGTCTGGTCATGCTTGTCGTGCCCAAGCGGCTGATGTTTTGGCCACGCGAGATACGCTTGAGACAAATATTGCAAATAGCAGTGGTGCGATCTGCTGCACTCGTCTCAAAAAAGGCCCACACCAAAGAACTTTTCTGATAACGTGCAGAGGCAGCGCCCTGCATAGGCGGAGCTCTGCGGTGTTGTACAGTTGCTGTGCTGGCCTCTACCTGGCCTCCAGGGGGCATCCTGCCTCGTTGGACATGTGACGCCGCATCCTCCTCCTCCTCGTCCTCCTCCTCATCCTCTCTCCCTTGAGGCACCCACGTGGAGTCAGTGACCTCATCATCCCCTCCCTCTTCACCACTAGAGCAAACCTGGCAGTAAGCTGCAGCTGGTGGAACTGTACTGCCAGATTCCTCAAGCTGGGTATCGTCATCCGAGCCTTCGAATCGTTGGGCATCCTCCTGGAGCATGTACCCAACACTGTGCTCAAAGAGTTCGGGGGACTCCTCAGGAGGACATGGTGGGTCTAGGGAAGGGGTGGCTGATGATGCTCTGTCAGTACCCTGAGCCTGGGTGAGAGAGGATGAGGAGGATGAGGAGGGCTTGGTCATCCATTCTACCAAGCCTTCAGCATGATGCGGCTCCACATGTCCAGCTGCCGAAAACAAAGACGCGCGTGTCCCATGGCCACGTGCTGATGACGATGCACGACCACGTCCACGTCCACGGCCACGTCCACTAGAAACAGAGCCTGCCTGCCCTGTGTTCTTGGCTCTGCACGCTCTGCCTCCCCTTGGCGGTCTTCCAGCCATTGTAGTCGGTAGTCCTGTGGGTGCTGCTGAGAAGAAAATATAGGAGCTCTGTGTGATGCCACTAACACACTAGAAGTCCTATAGGTGCTTCTGCAAAGAAAATATAGGAGCTCTGTGTGATGCCACTAACACACTAGAAGTCCTGTGGGTGCTGCTGAGAAGAAAATATAGGAGCTCTGTGTGATGCCACTAACACACTAGAAGTCCTATGGGTGCTTCTGCAAAGAAAAAATAGGAGCTCTGTGTGATGCCACTAACACACTAGAAGTCCTGTGGGTGCTGCTGAGAAGAAAATATAGGAGCTCTGTGTGATGCCACTAACACACTAGAAGTCCTATGGGTGCTTCTGCAAAGAAAAAATAGGAGCTCTGTGTGATGCCACTAACACACTAGAAGTCCTGTGGGTGCTGCTGAGAAGAAAATATAGGAGCTCTGTGTGATGCCACTAACACACTAGAAGTCCTATGGGTGCTTCTGCAAAGAAAAAATAGGAGCTCTGTGTGATGCCACTAACACACTAGAAGTCCTGTGGGTGCTGCTGAGAAGAAAATATAGGAGCTCTGTGTGATGCCACTAACACACTAGAAGTCCTATGGGTGCTTCTGCAAAGAAAAAATAGGAGCTCTGTGTGATGCCACTAACACACTAGAAGTCCTGTGGGTGCTGCTGAGAAGAAAATATAGGAGCTCTGTGTGATGCCACTAACACACTAGAAGTCCTATGGGTGCTTCTGCAAAGAAAAAATAGGAGCTCTGTGTGATGCCACTAACACACTAGAAGTCCTGTGGGTGCTGCTGAGAAGAAAATATAGGAGCTCTGTGTGATGCCACTAACACACTAGAAGTCCTATGGGTGCTTCTGCAAAGAAAAAATAGGAGCTCTGTGTGATGCCACTAACACACTAGAAGTCCTGTGGGTGCTGCTGAGAAGAAAATATAGGAGCTCTGTGTGATGCCACTAACACACTAGAAGTCCTATGGGTGCTTCTGCAAAGAAAAAATAGGAGCTCTGTGTGATGCCACTAACACACTAGAAGTCCTGTGGGTGCTGCTGAGAAGAAAATATAGGAGCTCTGTGTGATGCCACTAACACACTAGAAGTCCTATGGGTGCTTCTGCAAAGAAAAAATAGGAGCTCTGTGTGATGCCACTAACACACTAGAAGTCCTGTGGGTGCTGCTGAGAAGAAAATATAGGAGCTCTGTGTGATGCCACTAACACACTAGAAGTCCTGTGGGTGCTGCTGAGAAGAAAATATAGGAGCTCTGTGTGATGCCACTAACACACTAGAAGTCCTGTGGGTGCTTCTGCAAAGAAAATAGAGGAGCTCTGTGTGATGCCACTAACACACTAGAAGTCCTGTGGGTGCTTCTGCAAAGAAAATAGAGGAGCTCTGTGTGATGCCACTAACACACTAGAAGTCCTGTGGGTGCTTATGCAAAAGAAAATAGAGGAGCTCTGTGTGATGCCACTAACACACTAGAAGTCCTGTGGGTGCTGCTGAGAAGAATATATAGGAGCTCTGTGTGATGCCACTAACACGCTAGAAGTCCTATAGGTGCTTCTGGGAAGAAAATATAGCTCTGTGTGTGTAATGGGACTAACACACTTCAAGTCCTATAGGTGCTTCTGGGAAGAAAATATAGCTCTGTGTGTGTAATGGGACTAACACACTTCAAGTCCTATAGGTGCTTCTGGGAAGAAAATATAGCTCTGTGTGTGTAATGGGACTAACACACTTCAAGTCCTATAGGTGCTTCTGGGAAGAAAATATAGCTCTGTGTGTGTAATGGGACTAACACACTTCAAGTCCTATAGGTGCTTCTGGGAAGAAAATATAGCTCTGTGTGTGTAATGGGACTAACACACTTCAAGTCCTATAGGTGCTTCTGGGAAGAAAATATAGCTCTGTGTGTGTAATGGGACTAACACACTTCAAGTCCTATAGGTGCTTCTGGGAACAAAATATAGCTCTGTGTGTGTAATGGGACTAACACACTTCAAGTCCTATAGGTGCCTCTGGGAACAAAATATAGGAGCTCTGCCTGCCTGCCACGAACACACTACAAGTCCTATAGGTGCTTCTGGTAACAAAATATAGGAGCTCTGCCTGCCTGCCACTAACACACTACAAGTCCTATAGGTGCTTCTGGGAAGAAAATATAGCTCTGTGTGTGTAATGGGACTAACACACTTCAAGTCCTATAGGTGCTTCTGGGAACAAAATATAGGAGCTCTGCCTGCCTGCCACGAACACACTACAAGTCCTATAGGTGCTTCTGGTAACAAAATATAGGAGCTCTGCCTGCCTGCCACTAACACACTACAAGTCCTATAGGTGCTTCTGGGAAGAAAATATAGCTCTGTGTGTGTAATGGGACTAACACACTTCAAGTCCTATAGGTGCTTCTGGGAACAAAATATAGGAGCTCTGCCTGCCTGCCACGAACACACTACAAGTCCTATAGGTGCTTCTGGTAACAAAATATAGGAGCTCTGCCTGCCTGCCACTAACACACTACAAGTCCTATAGGTGCTTCTGGGAAGAAAATATAGCTCTGTGTGTGTAATGGGACTAACACACTTCAAGTCCTATAGGTGCTTCTGGGAACAAAGTATAGCTCTTTGTGTGTAATGGGACTAACACACTTCAAGTCCTATAGGTGCTTCTGGGAAGAAAATATAGCTCTGTGTGTGTGATGGGACTAACACACTTCAAGTCCTATAGGTGCTTCTGGGAAGAAAATATAGCTCTGTGTGTGTGATGGGACTAACACACTTCAAGTCCTATAGGTGCTTCTGGGAACAAAGTATAGCTCTTTGTGTGTAATGGGACTAACACACTTCAAGTCCTATAGGTGCTTCTGGGAAGAAAATATAGCTCTGTGTGTGTGATGGGACTAACACACTTCAAGTCCTATAGGTGCTTCTGGGAAGAAAATATAGCTCTGTGTGTGTGATGGGACTAACACACTTCAAGTCCTATAGGTGCTTCTGGGAAGAAAATATAGCTCTGTGTGTGTGATGGGACTAACACACTTCAAGTCCTATAGGTGCTTCTGGGAAGAAAATATAGCTCTGTGTGTGTGATGGGACTAACACACTTCAAGTCCTATAGGTGCTTCTGGGAACAAAGTATAGCTCTTTGTGTGTAATGGGACTAACACACTTCAAGTCCTATAGGTGCTTCTGGGAAGAAAATATAGCTCTGTGTGTGTGATGGGACTAACACACTTCAAGTCCTATAGGTGCTTCTGGGAAGAAAATATAGCTCTGTGTGTGTGATGGGACTAACACACTTCAAGTCCTATAGGTGCTTCTGGGAAGAAAATATAGCTCTGTGTGTGTGATGGGACTAACACACTTCAAGTCCTATAGGTGCTTCTGGGAAGAAAATATAGCTCTGTGTGTGTGATGGGACTAACACACTTCAAGTCCTATAGGTGCTTCTGGGAAGAAAAATATAGCTCTGTGTGTGTAATGGGACTAACACACTTCAAGTCCTATAGGTGCTTCTGGGAACAAAGTATAGCTCTTTGTGTGTAATGGGACTAACACACTTCAAGTCCTATAGGTGCTTCTGGGAAGAAAATATTGCTCTGTGTGTGTGATGGGACTAACACACTTCAAGTCCTATAGGTGCTTCTGGGAAGAAAATATAGCTCTGTGTGTGTAATGGGACTAACACACTTCAAGTCCTATAGGTGCTTCTGGGAAGAAAATATAGCTCTGTGTGTGTAATGGGACTAACACACTTCAAGTCCTATAGGTGCTTCTGGGAAGAAAATATAGCTCTGTGTGTGTAATGGGACTAACACACTTCAAGTCCTATAGGTGCTTCTGGGAACAAAGTATAGCTCTTTGTGTGTAATGGGACTAACACACTTCAAGTCCTATAGGTGCTTCTGGGAAGAAAATATAGCTCTGTGTGTGTGATGGGACTAACACACTTCAAGTCCTATAGGTGCTTCTGGGAAGAAAATATAGCTCTGTGTGTGTGATGGGACTAACACACTTCAAGTCCTATAGGTGCTTCTGGGAACAAAGTATAGCTCTTTGTGTGTAATGGGACTAACACACTTCAAGTCCTATAGGTGCTTCTGGGAAGAAAATATAGCTCTGTGTGTGTGATGGGACTAACACACTTCAAGTCCTATAGGTGCTTCTGGGAAGAAAATATAGCTCTGTGTGTGTGATGGGACTAACACACTTCAAGTCCTATAGGTGCTTCTGGGAAGAAAATATAGCTCTGTGTGTGTGATGGGACTAACACACTTCAAGTCCTATAGGTGCTTCTGGGAACAAAATATAGCTCTGTGTGTGTAATGGGACTAACACACTTCAAGTCCTATAGGTGCCTCTGGGAACAAAATATAGGAGCTCTGCCTGCCTGCCACGAACACACTACAAGTCCTATAGGTGCTTCTGGTAACAAAATATAGGAGCTCTGCCTGCCTGCCACTAACACACTACAAGTCCTATAGGTGCTTCTGGTAACAAAATATAGGAGCTCTGCCTGCCTGTCACTAACACACTACAAGTCCTATAGGTGCTTCTGGTAACAAAATATAGGAGCTCTGCCTGCCTGCCACTAACACACTACAAGTCCTATAGATGCTTCTGGTAACAAAATATAGGAGCTCTGCCTGCCTGTCACTAACACACTACAAGTCCTATAGGTGCTTCTGGTAACAAAATATAGGAGCTCTGCCTGCCTGCCACTAACACACTACAAGTCCTATAGGTGCTTCTGGTAACAAAATATAGGAGCTCTGCCTGCCTGCCACTAACACACTACAAGTCCTATAGGTGCTTCTGGTAACAAAATATAGGAGCTCTGCCTGCCTGTCACTAACACACTACAAGTCCTATAGGTGCTTCTGGTAACAAAATATAGGAGCTCTGCCTGCCTGCCACTAACACACTACAAGTCCTATAGATGCTTCTGGTAACAAAATATAGGAGCTCTGCCTGCCTGTCACTAACACACTACAAGTCCTATAGGTGCTTCTGGTAACAAAATATAGGAGCTCTGCCTGCCTGCCACTAACACACTACAAGTCCTATAGGTGCTTCTGGTAACAAAATATAGGAGCTCTGCCTGCCTGTCACTAACACACTACAAGTCCTATAGGTGCTTCTGGTAACAAAATATAGGAGCTCTGCCTGCCTGCCACTAACACACTACAAGTCCTATAGGTGCTTCTGGTAACAAAATATAGGAGCTCTGCCTGCCTGTCACTAACACACTACAAGTCCTATAGGTGCTTCTGGTAACAAAATATAGGAGCTCTGCCTGCCTGCCACTAACACACTACAAGTCCTATAGGTGCTTCTGGTAACAAAATATAGGAGCTCTGCCTGCCTGTCACTAACACACTACAAGTCCTATAGGTGCTTCTGGTAACAAAATATAGGAGCTCTGCCTGCCTGTCACTAACACACTACAAGTCCTATAGGTGCTTCTGGTAACAAAATATAGGAGCTCTGCCTGCCTGCCACGAACACACTACAAGTCCTATAGGTGCTTCTGGTAACAAAATATAGGAGCTCTGCCTGCCTGCCACGAGCACACTACAAGCCCCTCTTTGTCAATCAATCTTTGTAACTGAATCTATCTAACTCAATCTCTGCAAGTGAATCTCTCTCTCTACCTAACTAAATCGAGCAGAGTGTCACAGAAACAGCCTGCTCAATCTGCGCCGGAACAGCATGTGACCGGCGCAGACGGCGTGGCGGCGTTTTATAGGGGGGGGCGTGTACTACAGCCCCTGAGCTGTAATTGGCTACAGGCGTCCTGCCTGTAGCCAATTATGGCTCTTCGAGTTTCCGGGGCTGTGATTGGCCAAGCATGCGGGGTCACAGTGCATGCTTGGCCAATCATCAGCCAGCAATGCACTGCGTCGGCCGCGCCGGCCGCAATGCATTGCGGGGCCGCTCGCATCACACGAACGTGATGCGAGCGGCCAAAATAGTTCTGGGCTCGCCGAGCGAGCGAACGCCCGGTGCTCGATGCGAACGTGGGTTCGCATCGAGCACCGGGCCCATCCTTAGTTGTGAACATAAAATATACCTTAGCTCAAAATACTTACCTCTCTTCTGGGGTGGATTCCCTACAGCAGGTGTCTTGCGTCCACTTTCATCTGTTAGCTGCAGCAAGGGACAAAATCTATGAGAAACAAATGCTCTGTTTTGTCTCTGCCTGAGAAACTAATCAGACCCACTACTTCACAAATAACTAACCTTTGGGTGTGGCTAACAGACAGAAATGGAATTGGGCAGTAGTTACAGAGACTGGGCTATTTAAGAGAGGTATGTATTTTGAACTTAGGTCTACCATATTTAGAGCTTATAGCCTGTTTGTATAACTTTAGCAAAGTCATCTCAGATACAGACAAGAAGGTCCTAATTTAACAAATAATATTTGTCTGAGTAGTATTATTGCTTGTAACACCATGCAATAACAATGCATGATGCATATGGACTGAATAAATAAAAATCATAAATATAAAGTTTGTATGTAACAATATGTGGTAAATCCAAGCTGTACTAAATAAAGCTTGTAAGTTTTCAATTTATTTTTTATTTTATTTTATTTTAAATGGGTATCAGGATTAATATGAATAAAAAGTTTCAGTATTTGATGGGCTCTCCACATCCACAATATTTGGCCACTGGTAGAAGGAAAAGCCATTTTGTGCATTCTATGTAAGTTGTATCTTACATAGGGCTATACGGCCATAGTAAGTAACCTTAACAGTTTTTTTTTCATAGGATGTAAAATTTGTAATATACTAGATCCCCTTTACCCCTATGTGTATCTATATTCTGTCATAACAGAGTGATTGAGGAATTGCTGTATCATTGGTGTACCAGATTGCACTATTCGCCAGATTAGAGATGAATTGCCATTACTTTTTTGTATTAAAGGCCTTGGCTTCATTTATATTTTCTATAATCAGAACCCGGTGTGACAGTAATATCTGAGGTCTCTGCATCCTTTTGTGTTTTTTTGCCTTGTGTGCTTTAGATAAAAATAATGTTAACACCTTTTGGCTTTTTGATTGATTGAAGCAGCTTAATGTATAAGGTGTCTGCATCACAAAAAAAGATGTTGCTTTAGATGAATTAAGTGGGGTTGTCACATGTGATAATGTTTGTCGCTATAGGCATGTACATGATAAATCCCTGTATTTTGTCCTCAAATCCCACAGAATTTGGTCAAATACAACTAACGCAAAGCTATCTATGCAATATGGCTGTCATGATAGACAACCCAAGCCAACACTAGTACACAAAAAGAGAGAAAGAGAGAAAAAAAAACAAAGGGGTAGGGAATGAAGGCAATAAGGCAACATTATCTGTGTATGTAGAAATTAATATTCAAGAACAGTAAAAACCATAAGATGACCAAGAGGCCAACTTTCTTTCAAATATCTGCATAGTGTCCATAAGCGTGTGATAAACTCTCTCCATTAGTCTAACTGCTTCCATGTGTCTTAAGACTTGGTCCCAGGGGACTACCAGAGAGCTCCAATGGAGTGCTATTGCCCATTGTACTGCACTAAATAGAGTATGGGCCAGTTTTTGATATGGGGGGTAGTACCTGGAAGTTCCGCGAAGAAAAGGCACATGTGGTAGGTCAGGGTGAATTAAGTGCCTGTGATTTGTGCCATCTCTTGGTAGCTACATTCTGCCACAGAGGCTGAAGTACTCTACAGTTCCAAAAAATGTGGAGGTGTGTGCTCCTGTCTGGTAAACCTCTAAAGCAGTTCCTAGGGACCAAGGGGCAAAATTTGTTCAGTCTGGATGGAGTGTAGTACCATCTAGTATGGAGTTTTTACCACCGTTTCCTTCACTGTCATAGATTTTGTGCATCTGTGCATATTTAAAATCATGTCCAACCAATCCTCTGGGGCTATCTCTTGGCCTGTTTCTGCTTCCCAGCCGAGCATTGATGATGATTTAATGGGGAGGTTAAGTTCATTTAAATATTGATACATGGTGGATATAGTACCCTTATCTCTGGAGGAGAATCTACATATATGTTCAAATGTATTGGTAGAATTTGTCGCCCCCAGGTGGTAATGAGTGGAAAAAAAGTGTGTGATCTGTAAATATTTGTATAACTCCGGTCTAGGTAGGGCATATTTCCTTTGCAGGGAGGTAAAGTAGCTAAATGGGAGTTCCTGAGAGAAGGCTTCCAGGGTGGTTAAACCATGCAATGTCCATAGGGAGAAATCTTGTGTATCATTAAATAAAGTAGGAAACCAGGGGTCACCTAAATAGGAGGCCAAACAAGGTTTGTGGGGTATCAAAGAATATTTTGATTTTGATTTATAAAGAAACCATGTTTGTAATGACTGACTAACCACTACATTTAAAGGGGTTAAATCTTTAATTTGGTCTATCTATAGGAGACCTGGAAGGTAATATGGGCTTACTGAGGTCCGTTCAAAATGGAGCCATGGTATATCTTCTGGAGGAGCGTGCCATTGTGCTAATTGTGTTAACCTTGCATAGCCATAAGTTTGGTAGACCCAACCCTCCCATGGCTGGAGGTCTATACAGTAGTAGTTTACTCAGACGAGGCTTCTTGGCCTGCCATATAAAAACAGTCACCTTTTTCTGAATCAATTCTATGGTTTGACAGGAAACATATAGAGCTAAGGACCTAAAGTAGAAGAGTCCAAACACACAAAACCAATTAGCGCGGACCCTACAAACACCTCCTGGATAAATGACTTTTGTCTGTGTGAAAGTTCTCTTAATCTAGGTGTTGCAGCTCTCTCAAAAATCCACTGGGTGACGTTCTGACATTGAAACATATGAAGAGAAGGAGAGCGCACAGCTACCCTAGTATAATACAGTTTTATTGATTAAAATCAGAAGTAGAAAATATTGCACTCAGAAATGTAGGAAGGATTCTCGCATGTACATCAACAGGTTAGCCTCCTCTCCCGGCCTGTGTGGCTGGTTTGGCTCCAGAACCCAATGGGAGATGAAGGATGGTACTCCAAGCCTAACTACAGTGGTCCGGACGCATGCACAGCTCCTTGTACTGCTCGGCGGGATGCTGTAGTTAGGCTTGGAGTAAAATCCTTCATCACCCATTGGGTTCTGGAGCCAATCCGGCCACACAGGCAAACCTGTTGATGTACATGCGAGAATCCTTCCTACGTTTGTGAGTGCAATATTTTCTGCTTCTGATTTTAATCAATAAAACGGCATTATACTAGGGTTGCTGTGCGCTCTCCTCCTCTTCATATGTTTCTAAAGTAGAAGAGCAGCTTTGGGAGAATGCACATCTTGATAGCTTGTATCCTGCCTAATGCCCCGTACACACGGTCGGAAATTCCGACCACAAAATTCGCCTGATTTTTTCTGACGGATTTTGTCCGACACTGGTGTTGCATACACATGGTCGGACAAAGTTGTTGGAAAATCCGATCATCCTGAACGTAGTGAAGTTCGTTGCGTACGACGGGACTACGTAGAGGCTAGTAGCCAATAGCTTTGGTCTTGTAATGTGATCTGAGCATGCGTGGCACTTTGTCCATCGGAATTCGCTACACGCGATTGGAAAAAGTCTGATAGGTCTTTGTTGTCAGAAAATTTGAGAGCAGGATCTCAAACTTTTTTCGACGGAAAAAGTCCGATGGAGCCCACACACGGTCGGAATTTCCGACAACATGGTCCGATAGGACATTTTCCGTCGGAAAATCCAACCGTGTGTACGGGGCATTAGAATGAGATATGGTAGGATGTAGACATGTGCAATTTGTTTTGTAACGAATCGAAGATCGGCCGAATTTTGGATCTTTCGGACATTCGGATGCATCTGAATGTCCAAATAAAAAAATAACGAATCTCAACTAACACTAAAGAAATTTTAGCGGCTATAACGAATGAATTTGACGTGATTGAGTGAGAAGGGTGTTGTATTGTATTTGAGCAGAGGAGAAGCGATATTGTCATTGTGTGTGTTAATAGATTCAATAAACAAACGGCTTTCCAAACTACGAATCATTATCACGAATCAATATACATACATAAATATTGAATTTTAACTAATACGAAAGAAATTATAGCTGATATAATGAATTAATTTGACATGATTCGGTAATTCGTTAAAGATCTAATGAAATAAAAGGTCACCTCAAAGTAAATCTTACAGTCCAATCAGCTGATTCATTTTGTGCTGGAGGTTGGATTACTGGCAAAGTGCATTCTTGAGAATTGAGTAAGAAGGGTGTTGTATTGTATTTGAGCAGAGGAGAAGAGATATTGTCATTGTGTGTGTTAATAGATTCAATAAACAACGAATCATTATCACGAACATAGATACATACATAAATATTGAATTTCAACTAATACGAAAGAAATTATAGCGATATAACAAATTAATTTACCAAGATTCGAGATTCAGTATAACGAATATCGACAGTTATAACAAATTATCTGAAAAAAAAATGAACGTAACATAACAAATATAACAGAACGAAATTATGTATTTTACGAATGACAATGAAACGAAACAAAATTTTCCATTGTGCACAAGTCTAGTAGGATGACCATAGATGTAATAATTGCCTGATGCGGGAAATCACCTGCGGGTAATTGGAAAAGTAACGTTTTTGAAGAGAAGGGGCAAGCTTGACCCCCAGGTAAGGTAATGATTCAACGCACAAAGCAACACCAAATTTGGATTGAATGCCCGAAAGTGTTGGCAATGGCATATTGATCGAAAGTGCTGCACATTTTGAAAGGTTGACCCTTAAACCCAACAAGTTTTGAAAGGTTTTTAAAGTAGAGTTTAAATTTGGCAGAGAAACAATAAAAATAGGAGAACATCATCTGCATACATACTTATTTAAAATTCTTGTTCCCCCTTCGCATATGCCCTAATATTTGGGTTTTGGCAAATCGAGCGGGCCAGTGGTTCAATCGCTAAGGGAAGAGGGGGCAACCCTGCCTGGTCCTATGGCCAATTGTGAAATAGTCAGCTGTACAACCCGGGAGCCTAATGCGGGTGCATGGGTGATCATATAAAGCCCAGAAGTCGTGTACGAAGGAACTCTGAAATCCAAACTTGGCTAGGATCAATTCTAGATAGGGCCTTGTTTACGCTGTCAAATGCCTTGTGAATATCCAGGCTTAGTAGGAGGACTTACACGAGAAAACTTGTCAGCGTCTTTTATAATATTGGTGGCCAATTGGATATTATCTGTGATTTGTCTAGTGTGGATAAAGCCTGTTTGGTCAGGTGAGATAAGCGAAGGGATGATCGCAGGTCAGTCTGTCGACTAAAAGGCGACCAAAATGTTTAAGGTCATTATTTATGACCGAAATAGGGAGGTCATTTTGTAGGAGAGTGTGATCTTTATTTGGCTAAGGGATCATAGACATGTTCGCCATTAACATGTCATCTGGAAAAGTTTAACCTTTAAGAATAGAATTGTAAAGATTTTTAGATGGGGGACTAATTGGTTCGAAAAAAAATTGTAATAGGATGCTGAAAATAAGTCCGGGCCTGGAGATTTTGAGGATTTCAGGGATGCAATTATAGCCAGGAGGGCATCCTCCCTGCAGGGGGCATTCAGGGCCCTAATTTTCTCCTCTGACAGGGATGGGAGGGATAGATCTGACAACCAGGACTTGGACGCAGGACCAGGCAGGGAAGAGGGAGCCGCCAATAAGTCTTGGTAACATTTTGAGAAAATCTGGAGAACCTCTGAGGGGTGGGATACAGTATTACCCCTGTTATTACCCTGTTATTCCCAAGCATATGAGTGTGGTGGTTGGATGGTACAGTTAAGTTTCCTGGCGAACATGGCAGAAGCCGAGTTGCTATGCAATAAAAATCGGGCCTTCGACCATCTTAAAGATTTCTCAGTTTGCTCAGAGAGGATCGTGTCTAGTTCGATTCTCTTAATGTTAATCTGTCTAATGCCGCGTACACACGATCGGAAATTCTGCCAGCAAAAGACTGATGAGAGATTTTGGTCGGAAAATGCGACCGTGTGTATGCTCCATCAGACTTTTTCTGGTCGAATTCCCGCCAGCAAAAGATTAAGAGCAGGTTCTCAATTTTTAGGTCGGAAAAGGTTTCGATCGGAAATTCCGATTGTCTGTACCAATTCCGCCACGCAAAATTCCTACGCATGCTCGGAAACAATTTGAAGCATGCTCCGAAGCATTGAACTTCATTTTCCTGTAGTGTTGTACGTCACTGCGTTCTTGACGGTCGAAAGTTCAGTGAACTTTTGTGTGACCGTGTATATGCAAGCCAAGCTTGAGCGGAATTCCGTCCGAAAACCCATCCAAGATTTTTCCTGATGGAAAATCCGCTTGTGTATACGTGGCATTAGAGTGTTTGGTTAGTGTGATTGGTTATGTAAGTACTATAGACTGGTCATCTCTCGTGTGAGTCTAGTTATATCCACATGTTTTTGTTTTTTCTTTGCCGTGGCTAATTCTATAAGATGTACCCGTTTCACTGCCTTATGGCAACCCACAAAATGGTGGGGGGGGTATGTGTCATGTTGCTAATGCAAAAGTATTCGCCTATGTGGTCTGAGAGCTTGCTGAGTCAGGATATGGGAGAAGGGAATCATTAAGGCACCAAGTGGCATTCGCTGGTGAAGTGCCTATGTATGTTATAGATAGCAAGACCATGTAATGATCTGACCATGAGCAAGGGTGTATACTTGATGAGTTCGAGTTGGCCAACAGGACAGGAGTGCTAAAAATATAATCTAGCCTAGAATAACTGTCATGTGGATGTGAGTAGAATGTGTAATACTATGCGCCCATATTGTGAGCCCGGCAGGAGTTGTTGCGAACTGAGCAAGCGGTTTAGGGATTTAGGGAAGGTGTTTGCATTACTCACAACTCGGCTTCTGTCCAACACAAATGTTCCACCAGATTAAAGTCTCCGCCAATTAGCAGGTGAGGATAGAGATATCTGTCCAGGACCTGAAAGAGTGATATAAAAAAAAGAGGCCTTAGAGTCATTAGGTGCGTATACATTGCTATGGTAATCACTTTGCAAACAGATCGAACCCTGGACTATCAGGAATCTCCTGTCTGGGTCCTTAAAAAACATGCTGCACATCCAATAAAACAGTATTTATAATTAATATTGCCACCCCTCAAGACCTGATCTCATATGTGGTAAAAAAAAAGTGTTGTTTATAAAGGTGATTGAAGAAACTGGGGTGGTTGGATTCAGAAAAGTGAGTCTCCTGAGGGAGCAATATGCCTGCTCCCAAGTGTCTGTATGACCTAAAGGCATTTTTAAGAGGAATTAAACCTCTTAATGTTATGTGATATTATTTATTTTTTTTTTAACAAGTTTTTATTGAGTTTTCAAGTAAAACATACAGAGGTAGAAAGGGATAACAAAAGAATGCATTGCAGTACATTAGCAATACAGAGAATAAAAGAAAACAAAATACAGATACCTCCTTCCATATGTACTTATAAACAGTGATCCAAAATTTCCTTAGCCAAGATAATTCCTGCCGGATATAGCAACTCCATTCGGAGCTGAGCGAGACCACCCCCCCGGAACCCCTAAATGGGAACTCACTGTGTCAAGAGGTAGGAGGCCTCACCCGTCCCATACAGAGAATGCATCCGCAGCTATATCATAAGGTAGCAAAACGTGCTATGTAGTTTAACAATTACTAACTTTAGTCCTTAGGATTGGCAGGGTTATCCAAGTCGTACTATCATACGTTTGTCCTGTAGCGAAGCTGTGGATGGAGCGATGAGGGGTTGAAATAATAGGGAAGGAAAGTGGGGTAGGGGGAGGGAGGAGGGAAGGGGAAAGTAGAAAAGGGGTAATAAAACAGTAAAACAACCATATAGTCAAGACGTTGGGTGCTTGGTGTAGCTGATTTCAGGAGTCACCTAGTATTCATTTTTCATTTATCATACCAATCATTTCAGGGAGCCCATAATTCCTGCGTTGTAGTGTATTTCCCCAAGGTGGAAGCATGCATAATTTCGAAGGAGCTATTCGTATTTATGAGTTGAATAATTTCTGTGGGTGTTGGAATGTTGACAGATTTCCAGTACCTCAAAATAGATAGCCTGGTAGTCATTAGAATGTGGGAGATGATAGTCCTATACTGTATTGGGACGGAGTTTATCTCCATAGATAATAATGCCATCTCTGGAGACAATCTTTGTGGAGTTTTAACTATGTTCGAAATTAGTCCCTCCACCCATTTCCATAATGAATGCAAGTGAGAGCAGGTCCATAGAATGTGGATCAATGTGCTGGTGTTTCTGAAGCCCCTCCAACAGGCAGAGGAGGCGCTAGGGAAATTTTTTGCTAATCTATGGGGTGTTAGGTACCATCTTAGCAGTATCTTCTGTTGAATTTCCCCTAGGTTAGTGCTATTAGTGGAAGCGTGCGTCAATCTGATAGATTTTTCCCATTGGGTGATGGGGAAATCTTTCCCCATATCTTTTTCCCAGGACAGGACCCCTGATATGTAGACCTGCGCTGACGGGCAGGAATAGAGTGCCATTATTGCGTTAAACACAGAACCCAGGAAGCCAAACTTCTTCAGTACCATAGACAAAAAATCCCAGTGAATCCTGTTGAACGCCTTCTCCGCATCCAATGCTAGAAGCAGAGAAGGCGCTCGACTAATCCCACACATATGTATAACATTCACCAGTCTCCTGGTGGCATCTGCAGTTTGCCTGCCCTTTTTAAACCCTGATTGATCCATGTTGATGAGGGAAGGCATTATGTCCATCAATCTGGATGCAATCAGTTTTGCATATATTTTAACATCATTTTTCAGCAATGATATGGGGCGAAAATTCTGAGGTGTGTCAGGTTCCTTGCCTGGCTTAGGTATAGCTACAATCATAGCTTGAAGCATCTCTGGAGGGAAGGAGGAGGAGGCAACAGCAGCCTCGAACACAGTCGTCAAGTGTGGCGCTAAGATATCCTGAAATGTTCTATAGTACTCACACGTGAACCCATCAGGTCCGGGTGATTTGTTAGAGGGAAGTGTTTTGATAATTTTCTTGATTTCCTCTACAAGTATTGGGGTGTTCAGTGATTCAGGGGGCCCCTGATATGTAGACCTGCGCTGACGGGCAGGAATAGAGTGCCATTATTGCGTTAAACACAGAACCCAGGAAGCCAAACTTCTTCAGTACCATAGACAAGAAATCCCAGTGAATCCTGTTGAACGCCTTCTCCGCATCCAATGCTAGAAGCAGAGAAGGCGCTCGACTAATCCCACACATATGTATAACATTCACCAGTCTCCTGGTGGCATCTGCAGTTTGCCTGCCCTTTTTAAACCCTGATTGATCCATGTTGATGAGGGAAGGCATTATGTCCATCAATCTGGATGCAATCAGTTTTGCATATATTTTAACATCATTTTTCAGCAATGATATGGGGCGAAAATTCTGAGGTGTGTCAGGTTCCTTGCCTGGCTTCGGTATAGCTACAATCATAGCTTGAAGCATCTCTGGAGGGAAGGAGGAGGAGGCAACAGCAGCCTCGAACACAGTCGTCAAGTGTGGCGCTAAGATATCCTGAAATGTTCTATAGTACTCACACGTGAACCCATCAGGTCCGGGTGATTTGTTAGAGGGAAGTGTTTTGATAATTTGCTTGATTTCCTCTACAAGTATTGGGGTGTTCAGTGATTCTAGTTGTTCTGGTGATAACGTAGGCAGATCAATACGTTTCAGGAACTCTTGTATTGAGTCCTTTGTGGGTTGGGTAGTTGTGTGGTCCTCTTTAATGTTGTACAGTGAGCTGTAATAAGCACTGAAAGCGTCTGCTATTTGTTGTGGGTGATATCTCTTGTCGTGTATGTGATATTATTTTAAGACGCATCAAAATATCTTATAGGGAAGAAAGTTTGAGAGGATGACTGGGCTGGAGAGGTAGCCATTGGATGGTTATCACTTATTGGTACAAACCAAATAAAACATATGGTGAATATAATAACCCATATCTTTTGAGAAAGTGCTTTAGTACTATTAGAAAAGTGCCATAAACAGAAAAAAAATCAAGAAAAGAGAAATAAGCAACATGAGTCTATGTTGTATAAGGAGTCGGGGGGAAAGGTCTCCCACCGATTTACGAAAAAACAGCTGAAGTACTTAGTACTTATAGTTCATTGCTCTTATTTAGTAATTGAACAGCAGTTCAGTGCAAGTTATCTCGCCTGGACAGGAGGACCAGATTTTAACTCACTGGTAGGCTTCCTTCAACCATCAGACCAGGCCTGTGTGGATGTAGAGCAGGGGGTCGACCAATAGACATGTGCGATTCGGTTCGTAACAAATAGATTTTCGTACAAATTTGTTAGTATTCGCACATTTGGATCAATACGAACATCCGAATAGCTGAAAGAATCAGAATACGAACATTACGTAATTACGAATAACCAAAATAACGAATGCGCGAAAATACGAACTTACGAACGGACAAACTTTCGAAAATACGAAACTCTGAAACAGTAAAAGAAAGAAAATGACATCTATAACAAATGATTTACATTTCAGATTTTCAATCCTTTGTCTGTTTGTAATTTCGTATTTGTTCGTATTTTCATTTGTGTGTTCGTACTTTTGTTTCTTCGCCTATTCGTAATTTTGTTTCTTAGTTTTCCCGAATTGATCTTTTGAATGGACAGTGTAAGTGTATCTTAATATGTATGTTCGTAATTTTGTGTTCTCGAATCGTTCTTACACTCACTAACGAGCAGTGTATTAGTGAGTGATGTATCTTACTTAATATCTTTAGCCAATCAGCTTATCCCTTTTGTGTCTGAGTCACACTGCATTCCTGAATCTTTTTAAATTCAGTTGAGGAGGAGACATTGTCATAGCAAATCCAAGCTTCTAAATACCTCATTAACGCCGTTCTTTCCAGTCGCTCCTCCTCTCCCCGCTCCTCCTCCTCCCCCAAGTGTAGCTTTAGATTGGAGGAGGAGAGCGGTCACGTGACGTCCATAAAACATCAAAGGAGAGAAGTCACATGACCGGGTAGCATGACAGAATAGTTTTAATAAGGTATTTAGATGCTTTGATTTGCTATGACAATGACACAGGAGGAGCGGTGTATGAGAAAGGGCTGGCAGTGATTTTTTCTTAACTTTAAAGTATGCTGGCAGTGCTGTCCCAGGAGTCAGGTCTCGTGACTGAAGTACAGGACTTATTTGGAAAGCAAGCATAGGATTATTATTCTTTATTTCTTACGAAAGTACGAATCAACGAAAAAGGCAATCTCACAAAAGTAACAGTTACTAAATTACAAGTAGTGCAATGAATAAACAAAAATTATTATCTAACAAAATTACAAATTTCAAATCAAAGAAAATTAGACTAACGGAATTCCGAATCATTTTGTATCAAAAAAATATATCTGTTACGAAAATACGAACGAGTCCGCATATAAAAACTTGCGTCTTATGAAATTACAAATCGTTACAAATCAACGGAAACGTAAAATAAACAAAACAAACAAACAAAACAAATGTTTTTGTTGTGCACATGTCTATCGACCAGACGGGAATAAAGAGACTGAGTTGTAGTATTGCAACACAAGGCATAACAGTAGATGAAAGCCATCTGTAAAAGAGAACTTCCATGACCGGTATACTTCTCTGTTGGATGTGTGGGTCAGGGAGTCAGAGGGTTGGGTAGGATACTGAGGCTCTTGTCTTTGTCTCCTACAATCTCTCTGGGGAGAGGGAGTATCCCAGATTGTTGTCAGGCATGGAGTAAATGGCATTCTGGGATGATTATCAGGGGCTAGTTGGCCCAACTTGACCAGCAGCTCTTTTCCATCCAAAAATGTGTAGTTACCATATAGGTAGTGCCATTGTGAGGGACCTGTAATTATTTTTTTTGAAAAATCTTTTTTTATTGAGTTTTCAGTCACATTCACAACAAAACTAGCCCACGCAGGGGCCAAACATTGATTGCCCACGCAGGGGCAATTCTTGTGTCACAGCAACAGGCCGTAACCTTAAAACAATGTACAACTTAACATGAACATCTAAACTACTACCCCAATGGGGGGAGAGGTTCCGATTAAGGGGGATCTGTGCTCAAGCTGGTGATAGCAGGGTGCTAAAATAGAAGAGTATCTGGGTTAATGTATCTGAGATACAGTCTTGATCTAGGTCTTTCTAACTTAATCACTTGCTGTGGTGTCATCATCTAGCGAGGGACCTGTAATTTAAAGGGGAGGCCCCATCTATAGCAAATTGTAGCTGATTGAATTATAGTGGTGACATCTTTTATCCTTCTTCATTTTTCCAACGTAGCTGGGGAAAGATCTGGATAAATCTGTTCCCTGGTCTCATCCAGTAGAATATTAGGTGTATTGCGGGAGGCTCTCAGTATTTCCCATTTGGTGAGAAAATCTTTGAGACACGGACAATGTCCCTTGGGGGTTTGTCATCTGGTGGTTTGGGGCGTAAAGCTCTATGGATCCTGTCGCAGGCAAGTGATGCTTAAGGGGCATTAGGTAGTAGGGACTGGACCCCCTTACCCTTAGGTTGCTATGCCTGTTTCTATTATCCAGGTCTTCCAAGTTAGCATGAAGCTGGGTTACTGTCTCTGTGAGGGATTCATGATCTCTGCAGAGGTCAGTGTAAGATAGCTGGAGTTCATTGTGTTTAGCCTCTAACAGGTCTGTCCTCCCCCCCCAGGGCTGCCAGTTCCAGCGTTAAGGTATTTGTGTATTTATGTAACTCCATTTGGAGCTCTAACTACAGATGTCCAGCTGTCATCATGCGGCGCATGTGCTTCTATGAGCTTGAATTTTAATGGATATATTTTACATTTTTTTTACCGCCGACCAACAGTATAAGTATGGCTCCTAAAAAAATCAGCCGACTTTTTATAACTTTCACCTAGGATTCACACATATTCCATTTGATTACCATTAGGAAATCCAGCACTGTGTACATCTGCTTCAGGGCTTCTCCTCTCTTATTCTTTTCATTGGAGGCTCTGAGAGCAGTGGGAGCAGTGAGGAGAGATCCAGGCTAAACCACGCCTACTGTGTCTATAGATGCACACTGCCTGGCTCGGAAGCGCGCCCACACAAGTATCCTGCTGAGGGGGCACTCGGAGAAGAGGCAGAGCAGAGAGGCAGGGGCAAGAAGGTAAAAGAAAGTTTTTTTTTGGGGGGGGGGGGGGCAGGACCTGTACAATTACTTTAAAGCGGTACTAAACCCAAAAACAAAAGTATAATATTGCAGCTTACCAATCCTTAGATGTGGTGACTGCATTTGTTTTCTTTTTTTTTGGGCTTTTTTTAACCTTTACTTCACCGGGTAGTCTTGTCAATACCATACTTCCTGTCTTAGGGTGGCTGCATTCTGGATGAATAATTAATGCAGACACCTTTGTACAGGAGCATTGTCAGTCTGGGGGGAAGGTAGTGTAAAGCCCAGTACACATTGAACCAGAAAACTTTCCATATATATATATATATATATTCTTACATACCTAACTATAAGCACAGTGTCACGAATGTCACTTGTACCTCAATGCAGGTGGTCAGATACTATAGCTAGCTACTGTGTGCTTCACCTATAGCAGCCCTCTTCCCCTTAAGACAAGCAGGCCCACTGGTACTTGGTTGCCCCCAGGACTTATACACAATGTTATAGTGCCTGGCCACCACACTAGGGCAGGCACAAACAGAGCAAACAACAGACTACTTGCAATTCAGCAGACAGATAGCATGATCCTACTATGGTCCAGGTAATAAGACAGGCTGAGTTCAGGGAATAGTCCAATATCCGATCCAATGACACTCTAGGTAATAAGGCAGGCTGAGTTCATGGAATAGTCCAATATCCAATCCGGGTCATACACAGGGAAATCCAATAGCAAAGAAAGGCAGACAAACGGGAGGCTTGATCACGAAAAAAGCAGGTAAGTGTCTCTATCACAAGCAAGGGATAGAGTGTTTGGTTTGCTTATATCGGGTTATTGATCAGATCCAGGTGAACACAGACAGGGGAAAAGCAACAGCCAACACCCGGGTGCTGGAATGAGGAACAAGGGCACTAAGTGATCATGACACATAGCAACTACAATACCCAGAAGCCTTGTTTGTGAAGCTAACATTAAATTAATATTCCATGCATACAGAACATTCATGGAGCATACATGCATACAATTGTCAATTGTTGTTTGTATCTTTAAGCCTATTGCAGATTTTTGGAAACTTGTGTGACATGGTAGGATACTACCTCAGAATAATCAGAATAACTTGAAAAGAACCTAAATTGCTTCTGGGCAGGAAAAATGGGTATTTATAAGACTGAGCTGCTTGATTGTTATCACTTCTACTGCAAGATATGCAGAGCTGTGAAACAATTAAATAATCTAGGCTACTACCTAAAGAAAATTGTGAATTTTTACTTTCAATAGATGTTTATTAGTTTTAACATAAACAGAAATAAAGTACAATTGTGACATAGTGAATAGCTCCGGGGGGAAGGCCCCCGAAGTAATATAGTGCAAAGTAGACAATCAAGGTTTGCAAATAAAGAATGTAAAACTACTTAAATGTATAAATGAACTGTCCAAAAATTCCTCCTGATTATGTTGACGAAACATCAAACCAATGGCTAGGGCCTTGGATTGGTGAGGTGTCCCCCACCTGCAGCACCCCTGTCGGGCTTATGCTGTACCAGAGATGAAGTCCCCCCCCGCCCTCCCGCCGAAGTTGTAGCAACCCAGATTAGAGAGAGGGCTAAACTAAATGGTCATGACCAGTAACATAAGGACAGTACCGTGTTATCTATAAACTGTATAAACATACATTAAAAACCTTTGAAAATAAAGAAGTAAAAGAAAGAGAGAGAAGAAAGAGAGGGAAAGAAGAGAGGGAGTGGAGGGGTTATGGAAGGGGGTGGGTAAGATAAGTCCCTATCGAAGGGCCAGGGAAAGATGAGCTGCAGTGTGGACATCCGGAATAAGGGAGGTCCCCACATAATTGGTCCATGGTTCCCAAATCTTCTGAAATTTTTCGGCAGTATCTGACAAGATGCTGGACAGCTTCTCTTGTGTCATAATCCATTATATTTTTCTTCTCACTGCTTGTATGGATGGTTTAGGCTTTTTCCAGGCTTTGGCTATCGAAATTTTAGTTCCAAGAAGAATAAAGTGGATTAGTGTTTGTGTGACCTTAGGGAGTTGTGGAATGTGTGCATTGAGGATGGCCACCTCAGGAGATCTAGGAATCTGGCATCCGGTCACCTTGTAGATCATGTTAAAGATCAGTCTCCAAAATGTGAGGAGCTTGGGGCATTCCCACCAAATGTGGGCCATGGAGCCTAGCAGCTGACAACCTCTGAAGCATAGATGATCCGCTGATGGGTAAATGGCTGCCAGCCTGGTAGGGGTAAGGTACCATCTGACTAAAATTGTTATGCTAGCTTCCATCAAGGAGACATTTTGGATTCCTTTGAAGGATTTGGTGAATGCCGACTGACAGGTTTTCAGCTCCCATTTGCATTGGAAGTCTGCCTCCCAAGCCATCATGTAGGAGGTTTTTTCGGTGGTGTGAGTGAGGGCCGAGTAAACCACTGAGATACCTCCCTTCTGCTCCATGGCTTGTCCGCACCATGTCTCATAGGCTGTGAATTTAGGAGGCAGGGGTTTGTCCTTCCATATTTTGTGTAGGAAGTGGGAAATTTGATTAAAGCAGAACCTTTCCGAATCCGGAAGTTCAAAGTTGTTAATACAATAGCTGAGGGAGATGGGACCGCTGGTGGTAAAGTAGTATCCTATGCGATATAGCTCCTTGTCCAACCACCATCTGAAATCTGTGATGTTCAAACCGGGTGGGAAGTCTGGGTTGTGGAAGAGGTGTGCAAGAGGGCGTCCCGTGGAGACCAGAGAAGGGTTGTTTCTGAGGCTGTCCCAAAGGGTGAAGGAATGTAAATGGACAGGAGATAGTATGGGCGGACGGGTCTTATTGGGGCACCAAAGGAGGTAGTCTAATGTGAAGCTGGGGGTAGCCTGTCTTTCAATTGTCACCCAGTCTGGTTTTTCGTACCTGGTGTAAAGTGTAGAGAGTTGGGCAAGTCTAGCTGCAATAAAATATTTATATAGGTTGGGGAGTCCCAGGCCGCCCCTATGTCTATGTAAAAATAGTGTGCTCTGATGAATGCGATATCCCGAGTTTCCCCAAGTGTATTTCAATATTCTACTCTGTAGGGATTTCAAGTGGTCTCTCCTGATTGGAATGGGGAGGGAGCAGAAAAAGTAGAGGATTCTTGGTAGTAAGGTCATTTTAATTGAGTTGATCCTACCTATCAAAGTGATTCCATGTGTGGACCAAAGTTTAATATCTGCCTCCAGTTTTTTGTAAAGTGGGGGATAATTGTGATTATATAGGGTTTCAGTTTTGGCCGTCAGCAAGACTCCTAAGTAGAGAATATAAGTGTCGTTCCATTCAAATCGAAAGCTCTGTTTCAGTAAAGAAACTGTTTGAGGAGGTAGGGAAATGTTGAGGGCTTGTGATTTAGAATAGTTGCATTTAAGTCCCGATATTCTAGAAAAGTCTTCTAGTGTATGGCAGAGGTTGGGGAGGGAAGTGAGAGGGGAGGTTAGGAACAAAAGTATGTCATCTGTGAAGAGACTGTATTTGTGGATCCGATAGAAAATTGAGAATTTTTAAACCTTACAAAATATGGAAGCATGGAAGGTGTTAACAGTATTAAAAACAATTCTATTTATTGTATATGTTTTGGATTACGTTCTTCTATGTAACAGCTAAAAGCATTAATCAATCAGAACAGGAGTACAATTTCTGGGTTATTGTTCATGTAAGCACTAATGGCTTACCTAGTAAAAATTACTGTTGTATTAAGGCTTGATTAATTGTGAGCTAGCTGTAAAAGTTACACATATTAACACATTTTGAAGCTTAGTGTTTCATTGATGCTAAAGCCTAACTCACTTTTGTCTTGCTTAGTGTTTTATAGACAATATTTGGTAGTAGCAATGATAGGTTTCTAAACCTATTCAGATTTACACCTTCAGTAAGCATGATCCATTCCTCTCTCTGTTTTTCTCTTCAGTGCTGCACTCTTCTCTCACTACTTTCAGAAGAGTACCTCCTGTTTTTTTAGCAGTACTGAAGAGAACAATTTCAGCTTCACACTCTCAGCATCATGAATCACTTGCCTCTGCTTTCTAATCACTTGTTCTCTTTTACAATATTCTCCCTCTTATGGTCCCCTCCCACTTAATTTTCCCACATACCCTAGAGTAAATGGAGGGATTGCAAACCCAGAGCACATACAGAACATACATAAAGCATATACAAGCTAATAAATAGAGAGAGAAAGAAGATGAACCAGGACTGGTCAAGACAGGACCAGTGACATGTTAACCAGGCTAACAGGTAGTAGCTGTCTAGAAAGAGTAGCAGGTAAAGTCAGGTAAACAGATGGAATGCTAATGCATGAAATAAGGAAATGGGTAGAGTTTTTTTTTTTTTCTCAGCAGCTAGACTCAGGTGTTTATTGATGATTAGGGCTGCCCAGTACAGCCCCAGATTTACAAAAATGACAATTTTTTAAAATATTTTTTTCCACATTTTACATTTATATATACATTTTTATATATATTTTTATTTTTTATTATTTTTTACAGTTCATTTTTTTACAATGCTTTTGGGAGAGGGGTTTGGATTAAATATCAATGGTCTACACAGATTCTTCAATTCCTTTCTCTGTAGCCTCAGTTGTACTGAAGATAAATGAACAGGAGACAGAGGCTTCTGTCCATTCATAACTGAGCATAAACAGTTTACTATGCTCAGTTATGAATAGATACAGCGTTACCGATCGCTCACTGTGTCCAATTCAGAAATGGAAAGGGCCAGTAAATGACAGATTTACTGGCCCCTTTCCCCACTCTCCATCCACCTGTGTACCAGCATCAGCCAGTGGGAGAGGGAAGCCGGCAGCGCTGTGGGGGGACAAGGGGGGGCCTGGGCACACAGGGGGGAATCAGATGTGGACAGCACACAGAGGGGGGTTGGTGTGGTGGGATGGGAGGACAATTACAGACCAATGCACTGTGTCTCTCCCTCCACACACCCTCCCTCTGGGCACACAGGGGGAATCAGGTGTGGGCAGCACACAGAGGGGGATTGGTGCAGTGGGACGGGAGGACAATTACAGACCAATGCACTGTTTCTCTCCCTCCAGCAACTGAAAGCTGGAGGTAGGAAGAAGGGGAGAGTATGGCTTTCAACTGCTAGAGGTGGGACACAGTGCATTGTTCTGTAATTGTCCTCCCATCCCGCGCACACCAATACCCCTGCTGTCTGGGCCCCCCTGTGTGCCTGGGCCACCTACAGGAGGCCCGGTGGTACCCCCCTGTTGGCAGCCTTGTTGATGATAGAAAGCTAAAAAGTCAACCAGTCTTGAACTTTTTCTTACCACATACGTGCAAAAAAACTTCATCCAAATACTTTGAACATGTGTGGTATGCCCTTCCTCCTCCCCCACAGTTCAGTGGTCATGTGCGAATTTACTGTAAAATCCTGTGGTCATTTTGACAGCTGGGACTGTTATTTTGCTAAATTTCAAATACCCAGGCTCATTCACAGCAGATCAAAGGGATGTCAGTTAAAGTAACCTTGTTAAATAAAAACAAATGAAAAATTATCTGGGCTTATTAAAGCCTTTGTTAACTCTTAGTTGACCCTAATCATCCCCAATTATCTGCTTGCACCCCTCTCCTCTAAAGTTGGCCATCGATAGATCAGAATTCAGCAAGTTCAGCAGGAATCAGCCACATTTTGATTCATCTATTGCCCAGTCCAGTTTCACAACAGTTGATCTATCAATTGACCTACTCATAATTGGGTTTGTTTGAAAATTTTAGTCCTATTGGCTGCAGTGCTCAGTGTATTCATAAAGCAAAGGAATCCAGTTGACTCCTCTGCTGTCAGAATACAATGACACAGCAGGGAGAATTCCCCCATTAACCTCAATTGTGTGGATGAGGGAATTTGTATATGGCCATTTTTAGCTAATATTTGCTGCTGTTTTTGTTTAATAATATTTTTTATAAATAATGCTTATACTTTTTTTTTATTTCTTGAGCTATTTTTTTTTTCGTTATACACTGGCAACTATGATAATAGGAAGGATACATATGTGGTTCTTTGATTCTGGGAACCCACCCTTTCATGAGAGCACATAACAAAGACCCATTATTGGCCCTTCTAAACCAGTGGACCTAAGTTCAAACACAGTGCATTATGGCAATGACAAATTCGGTCTGCTAGGTTCCCTCACCATAAACCTTGAATACACAGTATTGCAAAGGGAAGACACAGACCCGAAGGTCAAAAAAGATGCTGCTCACCCCTAAAGGATAGCAAAAAGGGACAATCCCCCACGTTGGGGTTTTTAGGCAGCGTACAATTGAAAGAGTCAGAGTTGGCTTATAGTAAAGTAAGAAATTTATTTTTAAAAAGTAATAAATAACATTGAGTTAGAACATGAGCTCCAGTGGGGATGGGTAATACATCAATCTTTGTATATAAAAGAAGAAAAAAACATGAATATACATATGAGCAGATTGATATTCACATAACAACAGTTGTGTAACTAGTCTGTCGTGAGGTGAAAGAATGTTCCCTGACGCGTTTCAACCCGATACACGGGTCTTCCTCAGAGGGAAAGAGGAATCTGCTAAACAAAGGAAGAATATCAATGTTAGTGGAAATATTATAGGTTACAGGGTGAGGAAGCTCCAAAATTGAGGAGCAAAGGGTCAAGACACCGTGAGGTTTATATTTACCACAGAATGTATATCCTGAGAATAAAAGTTGTGTAATAGACCCACATGGAGTGTTTTGGTAAGGAGAGCACCATCCACTATTCCTGGGGTGTTCCAGATGGTTAAGCTGAACGTTCACCCGGGCCCCCGAGTGCCACGGAGCCTTGCGGGACGTCACACGTGCAGGTTTCCTTACCCTCTTCTCCCACTGCCAAGGCGGTGGTGTCCGGAGAGGGGGGAATATGGCCTGGGGGAGGGAACACAGGGTGCACATGTGTCACCTACAGAGTAGTGCTGAAGGTTAACGTAGAGGAATTATAATATGTAGTCTTGTGGCGGCCTGGAAAAGGGCCTTTATTGATTTTGATATAGGTTTTCTAATCATTAGTGACATAAACAGGTCGCCAAAGCGTCGAGAATTACAATATATGGGTGACTATCAGGAAACAAAATTTCAAGAGAAATATTATTATAAATCCACGGCAACAAAAAGGGAAAACACAGAATGCCACATATGGTGCATGAGGGAAGAAATGTGAATGTGTGGAGTGCGTGTGTTGGGGGGGGGGGGGAGGGGGTTGTTTTTAAAGGGGAGAGGGTTTATCCAGTGAGGGAAGGAGGGGAAAGAAGGGAAGAAGAGGGAAGGAAAGGGAAGGTTAGGGGGTAGAAAAGGGGGGAGGGAAGATGGGGGGGGGGGGGGGGGGGGCAGGGAGAAGGGGAAGGGGAAAGGGGAGAATGAAAGAAGGCAGAGGGTGGGGAAGGGGAAGGGGAGGGAGAAGTGGGAAAAGGGGGAAAAAAGGGGGAGAAATGGCGAAAAGAAAAGCAACAAATGGAGTGAGGGGGAAGAGGGGAGGTGGGAAAAACAGGGGAGGAAAAAAAAAAGGGGAAAAGGGAAGGGATAGGGAAGAGAAAGGGAGAGTAAAGGGGAAGAGGTGATGAAAATGGGTAGTGGAAGTGGAAAATTGGTGTAAAGGTGAAAAAATGATGGTGATGTGAAGTGAGAAGGGTGTGAGTATGGAAAACTGAAAATAAAAAATTGTGTGTGTGTCTGTGTGTATGTGTGAAAGTGAATATCAAGAAGCTCGGGTCATACCTGCAGACGTAGGGCACCAGGGTATTGCCGCAGTTTGTAGGTGCCAGGATAGTGCCAAACAAGACAAAAGATGTCCTGCACAAGAACCTCTGGGTCCAGATCGCTAGCGTGGTGCTTGGTTGGAATGAGGGTCTGTGTGAATACAGGACGCCCAATCTAAAAGCACAATTCAGCATGTTCATGAATGTGAACATATGGTTGTTAGCTAAAGTGGCGGTATTGTCCAATAGGGACATTGCGAATTGAGGGTATACTATAGGTAGTAAATACGGCATTGGGTTTTTTATCCTGTCTTACCGTGTCTCAGTCCTGATGAACAAAAGTCCTGTGCAGATGGTGACAGTGCTGTTTACTAGCTGCTGCTGCTTATATGTAGCTGGGTGATCAGCGGTGATACCCGGAAGTGGATCACCGGAAATGGCCGACAGAGGAGTAGACCTATTGGTCAGCACTTGTGCGCCTGTGTATAGTTCCCATATAGGTCAAAAAGGCCGCCAAGATTGGCGGGCCACGTGTGGCGTCCCCGGCGTTCCTGGAAGCCGTGTGAGGGCTCGTGCCTACGTCACCCCTGCCGCAAAAGACGTGACGTACGCCCGTCATGCGCACCAGCGGCGTCCCGCGCGTGCGCATTGAGGGGCGGCGTCCAGGGGTGTCCAGGGACGCCGCCGACGAGGATTCTCACCAGTGACCGATCACATGGGACCAGCCCGGGTGTGTCGATCATGGGAAAGGGAGGAGCCTATTCAGATGGAATTGTGTGGCTCCTTACCCTCGTCGGGAAGGCCTAATGGCATCAGTAGGGGGCATGGGCGAAAAGGCATGTGGACAGACCCCAGGAGTGGATAGGTATCTTCCTTGGTTGCAATTATTGAACCTGCAGTAAAAAAGAAATGACAAGTTATGTTGGGCGGGAGGTGAGGTAAATAAATATATAAATAAATAAAATAAAAATAATTGTGAAAAAAGTATAATAAATAAAATAAAATAAATTAAATTGAAACTGAAAGTAATAAATTAAATAAATAAATGAATAAATGAAATAAAAGAGATAATAATAATACAATATATAAAATAAAATAAAAGTAAAATAATGAAAAGGTGAAAAAAGAAAAGTGACAAAATGTGAACTAACCTCCCGACTCAACATGACTGCAGGAAAATAAATGTTGGAATCAAGGTGAAAAACATTGGCTCAAATTCAAACATGAATAGCATAAATGGCAACAAAAACTGACTAATTCTAGTATGGGAATATGAAATCCAAAAATTATTATTTTATGGAAATATCATATGAATAGAAGAAATACATACTATGGTTTGTACAAAAATTATACATATGAAACATTGGTTGTGTATACCACATACGTATGTAGAGACTCTGGTTAGGGACTGGCATTTAGCTATCTATCGCTTGGTTGCATTTACCCATGTGTTGACTGGAGGGAGGCATAATGATATGTAACCAAATTGTTGTTGTATTGTATTGTGTTACATATCGGAGGCGAGCAAAGGACATACATAGATAATTTGCCAACAGATTAGCCCGGAGGACGTTAGACTGTTGCCAAGATACGAAATGCAGAAAGGGAAAGGGGGGGAAGGCGAAGCAGGAGCTGCAAGGACGGTGTTCAGAAAATGCCGTCAAGTGTGGTTGGCAGAAGATGTTTCTATTGGGTTTTGCCAGAGACAAAACCCTTTAAGAAAGGGGCAAAGGAGATAGACTCATTCAGGCCCGGGGCTGTTGTGGCATTGAGTCTGTGTATCCATCTTTGCTCATGCTGAAGTAGTACTTTATTCCAGTCGCCGCCTCGGTCGGGTATGTGGATCCGATCGAGAGCGGCGAAGGTAACTGTGGGCATTATGTAATTATGTGTCATCACTACATGCCGTCCCAAGGGCAGGTAGTGGTTGCCTATCTGCATACTATATATGTGCTTGGACAGACGTCTATGGAGTTCCTGCTTCGTCTTACCTATGTAGAATGCGCCACATTCACATAGCATAATGTACACAATTCCTCTTGTTTGACAATTAGCAAAGTGAGACGGGTGAAAAACCTCCCCATTGGGAAGGGAAAAAGTTTTTTCACGTTTCATGTATT
This sequence comes from Lithobates sylvaticus, assembly GCA_028564925.1. Classification (NCBI taxonomy): domain Eukaryota; kingdom Metazoa; phylum Chordata; class Amphibia; order Anura; family Ranidae; genus Lithobates; species Lithobates sylvaticus. Next base: position 154,954,296 of record CM053031.1, read on the forward strand.
TACACATTGAACAATGGCTACAAGGAAAAGTGCCTACAATAGAGCAGTGTTTTAACCTTGTGATCTCATTTTTGAATTCACTTTGCACGAGTTGGTCGCGTAGTGAAGTGGCTCGTCTAAAAGTTATAGCAGGGGTAGTAGGGAGGAATTGACTGACTTTCGGGTCGTCCTTTAGAATGGACCAATGTCGTGAAATGATTTTTTTGATACTCTCATGCTGTTTAGAGAATCTTATAATGATCCTAGTAGAATCCCCTTCAGACTCACTTTTGGCCTTCTTTTTAGCGAGCAGGCCAGATCGAGACTGCGCAGAGGTACGGTTGTACGCCTTGCGCAGACAGGATCGGCTATACCCGCGTGCCAGTAGTCTGGACTGAAGGAGACCAGCTTCTATATTGAAGAGTGTATCAGTTGAGCAGTTTCAGCGTAAACGCAAATATTGGCCATAGGGGATAGACCGTTTAAGTGTCAATGGATGAAAACTCTCCGCGTGAAGGATTGTATTTCCCGCGGTGTTTTTGCGGAATAAGGTGGTGTAGGTAGAGTTATCAGGTAGGCGGCCGATACATACGTCCAGGAAGGTCAATTGATTATGGTCGTGAGTCATAGTGAATTTCAAGTTGTATTCATTGCGGTTAAGCTGGGTAAAAAATTCTAATAATAAATCCTCTGGTCCATCCCAAATGACAAGTATATCGTCTATGTACCTTAGCCATGTGGTAATATGGCTAGTGTACAGAGCGAGGCCCTTATCATTCAGGAGGGATTGTTCCCACTCCCCCAGGTACAGATTGGCGTAGGCCGGGGCACAGCATGTGCCCATGGCCACGCCCTGCACCTGGAGGAAGTGGGAATTATTGAATGAAAAGAAATTATGATGTAAAATGTAATTTAACCCCTCGATGATGAAATCATTTAATGAATCATCATATTTGGGGTTATGTCTTAGTGTCCTCTGTATGGCTGCGATTCCTTTGCTGTGCGGGATCGAACTGTAGAGTGCCTCTACATCTATGGCTACCAAGAGGGCTTGTGAGGATAAAGTTATAGCGTCTGTTATCTGCAATAGATGCATGGTGTCTTTGAGAAAGGACGGCATGCATATGACAAACGGTTGAAGGTATGAATCTATGACCTTGCTGAGGTTTTCTGAGATATTGCCTCGGCCGGAGACAATAGGGCGTCCAGGGGGTTGGGCCATACATTTGTGTATTTTTGGCAAACTATAAAAGGTTGCCACTTTGGGATATTTGGTCCTAACAAAGTCATATACATCCTGGGTGATGGCTCTTCTGCTGAATGCAGAGTCGACTAGGTCATAGAATTTGTTGTAGTATACATGTATTTGTTTTATGGGGATTGGTATATACCAATCCTTGTTTTCCAGAATCTTTTGGCACATTCCTACATAGTCGGTGTTGTCCATAATAACTACGTTACCTCCTTTGTCCGCAGACTTTATGGTGATGTTGGTGTTTAGCCTTAGTGATTCAATGGCTTTGGACTCCTCCAGAGTTAGATTGTTGGGATGTGTTTTCCTGCATACTATCTTGGAAATATCACGGGTGGTCTGTTTGACAAAGGTGTCAATGCTAGAGCTTAAACTAAGAGGGGGAAACTTGGAAGAGGGCTTCTTAAATTTGTTGGGGTTCGATGTAGATGGATGGACACTCTCTAATAGATGCTCTAGATCAATTTGATCTATGAGGTCAAGGGTATTGTTCTCTTGGAAAAGTAATGTAAGGTCGCGTAGTGCTTTGAACTCCCTCATACTAAAAGTGGACCAATCAGTATTGTCATCAGGGATTTCGGTCTTTGCGTGCAGGCTTTTAAGTAGAAGCCTGCGCGCAAAGAGTTGGAGATCCGTGATGACTTCGAAGAGATTACAGTTGGTTTGTGGGCAAAAGGTGAGCCCTCGAACCAGGACACTGCGTTCGGCTCTAGATAATGAGTATGATGAAAGGTTGATCACGCTAAGTGGTTCGGAATCCGTTTGACAAAGGCGTCTAGATTCCCTGTTCCCCTGTTCAGTTGGGGTAGGGGGGATCCCCGTGTGGGGTTTAAAGAGGGTGAACGTGTGACAGTAGATTGTTCTGTCAGTTGTTGGTTAGTAGTCGGGATCATGGGGTTCCCAGGTCCCGAAATTTCCATAATGGGAATATTGTTGGGATTATCAACATTAATGGGCGCATCTTGGTCAGTGGATCTAGATTCAACGTCAGTGTCAGTGATGCGTTTTTTATTTTCCTGTTCAGGTGAGCCCTTATTATTACGATTACGTTTGTATTTACCTCTTCCTTTGTGTGTTGTTTTGTCATGCTGATTGAGTTGGTTAGTAGGGGGGGTGCCTTTTGTTTTAGGTGTTTTCCTAAAAATGTTGGGGGGTTGGATATTCCCTGTACTTTTTTTGGGGGGATTCCACCTATACGCTCGTCCTTCTTGGAAGGCCATCTTATCCCTCCAATATTTGAGTTCTTTTTTCTGTAAGATATTTTTATTGTGGACTGACAGGTCGTTCCGTAGTTGATCCTGTAGGCCCAGATATACTGGATGTTGTATGAAGGGACTAAGGGCCAATTCCAAGTTGTTAATCTCTATGTCTAATAGTAGCATTTGTCTAGTGTATTCCTTGCCTAAAATACCCATCATTTGTTGTGAACATTTTTTCAGGTTATCCTCCCATTCCAATTTGCATTCATTACTGATTTGGTCCAGGTTTGGGAAAATCTGGACCCTAAGTCCCAGGGGGTTAATGTTTTCTTGGCTATACCTATCAAGGGACTTTATGTGCCAATATAGTGCTGATTTTTGTTCCAGGATTTTAGTGAGTTTAGAGGTGAGTGTGGAAATTGTGGTTTCCACACGATCACCCTGCTCAAATTCTGATTCATATCCCAGCATTAGGGTAGCCCATTCGTCTCCCTGGAAGTTACTCATCATGTATCAGAAACAGTATAAGGAATACAAAAATCGGAAAATAATTATTTGAAAAAATCCAAACACAAGTAGAAATAGGTAGCGACACCGTCTATAAACCAGAGCTCATGTTTTAAATCTTTGTGTCATAGAGGGGAAAGGGTGTTTAGCCACCCAGTAAATATAGCAAAGGGAAGACACAGACCCGAAGGTCAAAAAAGATGCTGCTCACCCCTAAAGGATAGCAAAAAGGGACAATCCCCCACGTTGGGGTTTTTAGGCAGCGTACAATTGAAAGAGTCAGAGTTGGCTTATAGTAAAGTAAGAAATTTATTTTTTAAAAAGTAATAAATAACATTGAGTTAGAACATGAGCTCCAGTGGGGATGGGTAATACATCAATCTTTGTATATAAAAGAAGAAAAAAACATGAATATACATATGAGCAGATTGATATTCACATAACAACAGTTGTGTAACTAGTCTGTCGTGAGGTGAAAGAATGTTCCCTGACGCGTTTCAACCCGATACACGGGTCTTCCTCAGAGGGAAAGAGGAATCTGCTAAACAAAGGAAGAATATCAATGTTAGTGGAAATATTATAGGTTACAGGGTGAGGAAGCTCCAAAATTGAGGAGCAAAGGGTCAAGACACCGTGAGGTTTATATTTACCACAGAATGTATATCCTGAGAATAAAAGTTGTGTAATAGACCCACATGGAGTGTTTTGGTAAGGAGAGCACCATCCACTATTCCTGGGGTGTTCCAGATGGTTAAGCTGAACGTTCACCCGGGCCCCCGAGTGCCACGGAGCCTTGCGGGACGTCACACGTGCAGGTTTCCTTACCCTCTTCTCCCACTGCCAAGGCGGGGTGGTGTCCGGAGAGGGGGGAATATGGCCTGGGGGAGGGAACACAGGGTGCACATGTGTCACCTACAGAGTAGTGCTGAAGGTTAACGTAGAGGAATTATAATATGTAGTCTTGTGGCGGCCTGGAAAAGGGCCTTTATTGATTTTGATATAAGCTTTCTAATCATTAGTGACATAAACAGGTCGCCAAAGCGTCGAGAATTACAATATATGGGTGACTATCAGGAAACAAAATTTCAAGAGAAATATTATTATAAATCCACGGCAACAAAAAGGGAAAACACAGAATGCCACATATGGTGCATGAGGGAAGAAATGTGAATGTGTGGAGTGCGTGTGTTGGGGGGGGGGGGGAGGGGGTTGTTTTTAAAGGGGAGAGGGTTTCTCCAGTGAGGGAAGGAGGGGAAAGAAGGGAAGAAGAGGGAAGGAAAGGGAAGGTTAGGGGGTAGAAAAGGGGGGAGGGAAGATGGGGGGGGGGGGGGCAGGGAGAAGGGGAAGGGGAAAGGGGAGAATGAAAGAAGGCAGAGGGTGGGGAAGGGGAAGGGGAGGGAGAAGTGGGAAAAGGGGGAAAAAAGGGGGAGAAATGGCGAAAAGAAAAGCAACAAATGGAGTGAGGGGGAAGAGGGGAGGTGGGAAAAACAGGGGAGGAAAAAAGGGGAAAAGGGAAGGGATAGGGAAGAGAAAGGGAGAGTAAAGGGGAAGAGGTGATGAAAATGGGTAGTGGAAGTGGAAAATTGGTGTAAAGGTGAAAAAATGATGGTGATGTGAAGTGAGAAGGGTGTGAGTATGGAAAACTGAAAATAAAAAATTGTGTGTGTGTCTGTGTGTATGTGTGAAAGTGAATATCAAGAAGCTCGGGTCATACCTGCAGACGTAGGGCACCAGGGTATTGCCGCAGTTTGTAGGTGCCAGGATAGTGCCAAACAAGACAAAAGATGTCCTGCACAAGAACCTCTGGGTCCAGATCGCTAGCGTGGTGCTTGGTTGGAATGAGGGTCTGTGTGAATACAGGACGCCCAATCTAAAAGCACAATTCAGCATGTTCATGAATGTGAACATATGGTTGTTAGCTAAAGTGGCGGTATTGTCCAATAGGGACATTGCGAATTGAGGGTATACTATAGGTAGTAAATACGGCATTGGGTTTTTTATCCTGTCTTACCGTGTCTCAGTCCTGATGAACAAAAGTCCTGTGCAGATGGTGACAGTGCTGTTTACTAGCTGCTGCTGCTTATATGTAGCTGGGTGATCAGCGGTGATACCCGGAAGTGGATCACCGGAAATGGCCGACAGAGGAGTAGACCTATTGGTCAGCACTTGTGCGCCTGTGTATAGTTCCCATATAGGTCAAAAAGGCCGCCAAGATTGGCGGGCCACGTGTGGCGTCCCCGGCGTTCCTGGAAGCCGTGTGAGGGCTCGTGCCTACGTCACCCCTGCCGCAAAAGACGTGACGTACGCCCGTCATGCGCACCAGCGGCGTCCCGCGCGTGCGCATTGAGGGGCGGCGTCCAGGGGTGTCCAGGGACGCCGCCGACGAGGATTCTCACCAGTGACCGATCACATGGGACCAGCCCGGGTGTGTCGATCATGGGAAAGGGAGGAGCCTATTCAGATGGAATTGTGTGGCTCCTTACCCTCGTCGGGAAGGCCTAATGGCATCAGTAGGGGGCATGGGCGAAAAGGCATGTGGACAGACCCCAGGAGTGGATAGGTATCTTCCTTGGTTGCAATTATTGAACCTGCAGTAAAAAAGAAATGACAAGTTATGTTGGGCGGGAGGTGAGGTAAATAAATATATAAATAAATAAATAAAAAAAATAATTGTGAAAAAAGTATAATAAATAAAATAAAATAAATTAAATTGAAACTGAAAGTAATAAATTAAATAAATAAATGAATAAATGAAATAAAAGAGATAATAATAATACAATATATAAAATAAAATAAAAGTAAAATAATGAAAAGGTGAAAAAAGAAAAGTGACAAAATGTGAACTAACCTCCCGACTCAACATGACTGCAGGAAAATAAATGTTGGAATCAAGGTGAAAAACATTGGCTCAAATTCAAACATGAATAGCATAAATGGCAACAAAAACTGACTAATTCTAGTATGGGAATATGAAATCCAAAAATTATTATTTTATGGAAATATCATATGAATAGAAGAAATACATACTATGGTTTGTACAAAAATTATACATATGAAACATTGGTTGTGTATACCACATACGTATGTAGAGACTCTGGTTAGGGACTGGCATTTAGCTATCTATCGCTTGGTTGCATTTACCCATGTGTTGACTGGAGGGAGGCATAATGATATGTAACCAAATTGTTGTTGTATTGTATTGTGTTACATATCGGAGGCGAGCAAAGGACATACATAGATAATTTGCCAACAGATTAGCCCGGAGGACGTTAGACTGTTGCCAAGATACGAAATGCAGAAAGGGAAAGGGGGGGAAGGCGAAGCAGGAGCTGCAAGGACGGTGTTCAGAAAATGCCGTCAAGTGTGGTTGGCAGAAGATGTTTCTATTGGGTTTTGCCAGAGACAAAACCCTTTAAGAAAGGGGCAAAGGAGATAGACTCATTCAGGCCCGGGGCTGTTGTGGCATTGAGTCTGTGTATCCATCTTTGCTCATGCTGAAGTAGTACTTTATTCCAGTCGCCGCCTCGGTCGGGTATGTGGATCCGATCGAGAGCGGCGAAGGTAACTGTGGGCATTATGTAATTATGTGTCATCACTACATGCCGTCCCAAGGGCAGGTAGTGGTTGCCTATCTGCATACTATATATGTGCTTGGACAGACGTCTATGGAGTTCCTGCTTCGTCTTACCTATGTAGAATGCGCCACATTCACATAGCATAATGTACACAATTCCTCTTGTTTGACAATTAGCAAAGTGAGACGGGTGAAAAACCTCCCCATTGGGAAGGGAAAAAGTTTTTTCACGTTTCATGTATTTACACATTGAACAATGGCTACAAGGAAAAGTGCCTACAATAGAGCAGTGTTTTAACCTTGTGATCTCATTTATGAATTCACTTTGCACGAGTTGGTCGCGTAGTGAAGTGGCTCGTCTAAAAGTTATAGCAGGGGTAGTAGGGAGGAATTGACTGACTTTCGGGTCGTCCTTTAGAATGGACCAATGTCGTGAAATGATTTTTTTGATACTCTCATGCTGTTTAGAGAATCTTATAATGATCCTAGTAGAATCCCCTTCAGACTCACTTTTGGCCTTCTTTTTAGCGAGCAGGCCAGATCGAGACTGCGCAGAGGTACGGTTGTACGCCTTGCGCAGACAGGATCGGCTATACCCGCGTGCCAGTAGTCTGGACTGAAGGAGACCAGCTTCTATATTGAAGAGTGTATCAGTTGAGCAGTTTCAGCGTAAACGCAAATATTGGCCATAGGGGATAGACCGTTTAAGTGTCAATGGATGAAAACTCTCCGCGTGAAGGATTGTATTTCCCGCGGTGTTTTTGCGGAATAAGGTGGTGTAGGTAGAGTTATCAGGTAGGCGGCCGATACATACGTCCAGGAAGGTCAATTGATTATGGTCGTGAGTCATAGTGAATTTCAAGTTGTATTCATTGCGGTTAAGCTGGGTAAAAAATTCTAATAATAAATCCTCTGGTCCATCCCAAATGACAAGTATATCGTCTATGTACCTTAGCCATGTGGTAATATGGCTAGTGTACAGAGCGAGGCCCTTATCATTCAGGAGGGATTGTTCCCACTCCCCAGGTACAGATTGGCGTAGGCCGGGGCACAGCATGTGCCCATGGCCACGCCCTGCACCTGGAGGAAGTGGGAATTATTGAATGAAAAGAAATTATGATGTAAAATGTAATTTAACCCCTCGATGATGAAATCATTTAATGAATCATCATATTTGGGGTTATGTCTTAGTGTCCTCTGTATGGCTGCGATTCCTTTGCTGTGCGGGATCGAACTGTAGAGTGCCTCTACATCTATGGCTACCAAGAGGGCTTGTGAGGATAAAGTTATAGCGTCTGTTATCTGCAATAGATGCATGGTGTCTTTGAGAAAGGACGGCATGCATATGACAAACGGTTGAAGGTATGAATCTATGACCTTGCTGAGGTTTTCTGAGATATTGCCTCGGCCGGAGACAATAGGGCGTCCAGGGGGTTGGGCCATACATTTGTGTATTTTTGGCAAACTATAAAAGGTTGCCACTTTGGGATATTTGGTCCTAACAAAGTCATATACATCCTGGGTGATGGCTCTTCTGCTGAATGCAGAGTCGACTAGGTCATAGAATTTGTTGTAGTATACATGTATTTGTTTTATGGGGATTGGTATATACCAATCCTTGTTTTCCAGAATCTTTTGGCACATTCCTACATAGTCGGTGTTGTCCATAATAACTACGTTACCTCCTTTGTCCGCAGACTTTATGGTGATGTTGGTGTTTAGCCTTAGTGATTCAATGGCTTTGGACTCCTCCAGAGTTAGATTGTTGGGATGTGTTTTCCTGCATACTATCTTGGAAAAATCACGGGTGGTCTGTTTGACAAAGGTGTCAATGCTAGAGCTTAAACTAAGAGGGGGAAACTTGGAAGAGGGCTTCTTAAATTTGTTGGGGTTCGATGTAGATGGATGGACACTCTCTAATAGATGCTCTAGATCAATTTGATCTATGAGGTCAAGGGTATTGTTCTCTTGGAAAAGTAATGTAAGGTCGCGTAGTGCTTTGAACTCCCTCATACTAAAAGTGGACCAATCAGTATTGTCATCAGGGATTTCGGTCTTTGCGTGCAGGCTTTTAAGTAGAAGCCTGCGCGCAAAGAGTTGGAGATCCGTGATGACTTCGAAGAGATTACAGTTGGTTTGTGGGCAAAAGGTGAGCCCTCGAACCAGGACACTGCGTTCGGCTCTAGATAATGAGTATGATGAAAGGTTGATCACGCTAAGTGGTTCGGAATCCGTTTGACAAAGGCGTCTAGATTCCCTGTTCCCCTGTTCAGTTGGGGTAGGGGGGATCCCCGTGTGGGGTTTAAAGAGGGTGAACGTGTGACAGTAGATTGTTCTGTCAGTTGTTGGTTAGTAGTCGGGATCATGGGGTTCCCAGGTCCCGAAATTTCCATAATGGGAATATTGTTGGGATTATCAACATTAATGGGCGCATCTTGGTCAGTGGATCTAGATTCAACGTCAGTGTCAGTGATGCGTTTTTTATTTTCCTGTTCAGGTGAGCCCTTATTATTACGATTACGTTTGTATTTACCTCTTCCTTTGTGTGTTGTTTTGTCATGCTGATTGAGTTGGTTAGTAGGGGGGGTGCCTTTTGTTTTAGGTGTTTTCCTAAAAATGTTGGGGGGTTGGATATTCCCTGTACTTTTTTTGGGGGGATTCCACCTATACGCTCGTCCTTCTTGGAAGGCCATCTTATCCCTCCAATATTTGAGTTCTTTTTTCTGTAAGATATTTTTATTGTGGACTGACAGGTCGTTCCGTAGTTGATCCTGTAGGCCCAGATATACTGGATGTTGTATGAAGGGACTAAGGGCCAATTCCAAGTTGTTAATCTCTATGTCTAATAGTAGCATTTGTCTAGTGTATTCCTTGCCTAAAATACCCATCATTTGTTGTGAACATTTTTTCAGGTTATCCTCCCATTCCAATTTGCATTCATTACTGATTTGGTCCAGGTTTGGGAAAATCTGGACCCTAAGTCCCAGGGGGTTAATGTTTTCTTGGCTATACCTATCAAGGGACTTTATGTGCCAATATAGTGCTGATTTTTGTTCCAGGATTTTAGTGAGTTTAGAGGTGAGTGTGGAAATTGTGGTTTCCACACGATCACCCTGCTCAAATTCTGATTCATATCCCAGCATTAGGGTAGCCCATTCGTCTCCCTGGAAGTTACTCATCATGTATCAGAAACAGTATAAGGAATACAAAAATCGGAAAATAATTATTTGAAAAAATCCAAACACAAGTAGAAATAGGTAGCGACACCGTCTATAAACCAGAGCTCATGTTTTAAATCTTTGTGTCATAGAGGGGAAAGGGTGTTTAGCCACCCAGTAAATATAGCAAAGGGAAGACACAGACCCGAAGGTCAAAAAAGATGCTGCTCACCCCTAAAGGATAGCAAAAAGGGACAATCCCCCACGTTGGGGTTTTTAGGCAGCGTACAATTGAAAGAGTCAGAGTTGGCTTATAGTAAAGTAAGAAATTTATTTTTAAAAAGTAATAAATAACATTGAGTTAGAACATGAGCTCCAGTGGGGATGGGTAATACATCAATCTTTGTATATAAAAGAAGAAAAAAACATGAATATACATATGAGCAGATTGATATTCACATAACAACAGTTGTGTAACTAGTCTGTCGTGAGGTGAAAGAATGTTCCCTGACGCGTTTCAACCCGATACACGGGTCTTCCTCAGAGGGAAAGAGGAATCTGCTAAACAAAGGAAGAATATCAATGTTAGTGGAAATATTATAGGTTACAGGGTGAGGAAGCTCCAAAATTGAGGAGCAAAGGGTCAAGACACCGTGAGGTTTATATTTACCACAGAATGTATATCCTGAGAATAAAAGTTGTGTAATAGACCCACATGGAGTGTTTTGGTAAGGAGAGCACCATCCACTATTCCTGGGGTGTTCCAGATGGTTAAGCTGAACGTTCACCCGGGCCCCCGAGTGCCACGGAGCCTTGCGGGACGTCACACGTGCAGGTTTCCTTACCCTCTTCTCCCACTGCCAAGGCGGTGGTGTCCGGAGAGGGGGGAATATGGCCTGGGGGAGGGAACACAGGGTGCACATGTGTCACCTACAGAGTAGTGCTGAAGGTTAACGTAGAGGAATTATAATATGTAGTCTTGTGGCGGCCTGGAAAAGGGCCTTTATTGATTTTGATATAGGTTTTCTAATCATTAGTGACATAAACAGGTCGCCAAAGCGTCGAGAATTACAATATATGGGTGACTATCAGGAAACAAAATTTCAAGAGAAATATTATTATAAATCCACGGCAACAAAAAGGGAAAACACAGAATGCCACATATGGTGCATGAGGGAAGAAATGTGAATGTGTGGAGTGCGTGTGTTGGGGGGGGGGGGGGAGGGGGTTGTTTTTAAAGGGGAGAGGGTTTCTCCAGTGAGGGAAGGAGGGGAAAGAAGGGAAGAAGAGGGAAGGAAAGGGAAGGTTAGGGGGTAGAAAAGGGGGGAGGGAAGATGGGGGGGGGGGGGGGGGGGGCAGGGAGAAGGGGAAGGGGAAAGGGGAGAATGAAAGAAGGCAGAGGGTGGGGAAGGGGAAGGGGAGGGAGAAGTGGGAAAAGGGGGAAAAAAGGGGGAGAAATGGCGAAAAGAAAAGCAACAAATGGAGTGAGGGGGAAGAGGGGAGGTGGGAAAAACAGGGGAGGAAAAAAGGGGAAAAGGGAAGGGATAGGGAAGAGAAAGGGAGAGTAAAGGGGAAGAGGTGATGAAAATGGGTAGTGGAAGTGGAAAATTGGTGTAAAGGTGAAAAAATGATGGTGATGTGAAGTGAGAAGGGTGTGAGTATGGAAAACTGAAAATAAAAAATTGTGTGTGTGTCTGTGTGTATGTGTGAAAGTGAATATCAAGAAGCTCGGGTCATACCTGCAGACGTAGGGCACCAGGGTATTGCCGCAGTTTGTAGGTGCCAGGATAGTGCCAAACAAGACAAAAGATGTCCTGCACAAGAACCTCTGGGTCCAGATCGCTAGCGTGGTGCTTGGTTGGAATGAGGGTCTGTGTGAATACAGGACGCCCAATCTAAAAGCACAATTCAGCATGTTCATGAATGTGAACATATGGTTGTTAGCTAAAGTGGCGGTATTGTCCAATAGGGACATTGCGAATTGAGGGTATACTATAGGTAGTAAATACGGCATTGGGTTTTTTATCCTGTCTTACCGTGTCTCAGTCCTGATGAACAAAAGTCCTGTGCAGATGGTGACAGTGCTGTTTACTAGCTGCTGCTGCTTATATGTAGCTGGGTGATCAGCGGTGATACCCGGAAGTGGATCACCGGAAATGGCCGACAGAGGAGTAGACCTATTGGTCAGCACTTGTGCGCCTGTGTATAGTTCCCATATAGGTCAAAAAGGCCGCCAAGATTGGCGGGCCACGTGTGGCGTCCCCGGCGTTCCTGGAAGCCGTGTGAGGGCTCGTGCCTACGTCACCCCTGCCGCAAAAGACGTGACGTACGCCCGTCATGCGCACCAGCGGCGTCCCGCGCGTGCGCATTGAGGGGCGGCGTCCAGGGGTGTCCAGGGACGCCGCCGACGAGGATTCTCACCAGTGACCGATCACATGGGACCAGCCCGGGTGTGTCGATCATGGGAAAGGGAGGAGCCTATTCAGATGGAATTGTGTGGCTCCTTACCCTCGTCGGGAAGGCCTAATGGCATCAGTAGGGGGCATGGGCGAAAAGGCATGTGGACAGACCCCAGGAGTGGATAGGTATCTTCCTTGGTTGCAATTATTGAACCTGCAGTAAAAAAGAAATGACAAGTTATGTTGGGCGGGAGGTGAGGTAAATAAATATATAAATAAATAAATAAAAATAATTGTGAAAAAAGTATAATAAATAAAATAAAATAAATTAAATTGAAACTGAAAGTAATAAATTAAATAAATAAATGAATAAATGAAATAAAAGAGATAATAATAATACAATATATAAAATAAAATAAAAGTAAAATAATGAAAAGGTGAAAAAAGAAAAGTGACAAAATGTGAACTAACCTCCCGACTCAACATGACTGCAGGAAAATAAATGTTGGAATCAAGGTGAAAAACATTGGCTCAAATTCAAACATGAATAGCATAAATGGCAACAAAAACTGACTAATTCTAGTATGGGAATATGAAATCCAAAAATTATTATTTTATGGAAATATCATATGAATAGAAGAAATACATACTATGGTTTGTACAAAAATTATACATATGAAACATTGGTTGTGTATACCACATACGTATGTAGAGACTCTGGTTAGGGACTGGCATTTAGCTATCTATCGCTTGGTTGCATTTACCCATGTGTTGACTGGAGGGAGGCATAATGATATGTAACCAAATTGTTGTTGTATTGTATTGTGTTACATATCGGAGGCGAGCAAAGGACATACATAGATAATTTGCCAACAGATTAGCCCGGAGGACGTTAGACTGTTGCCAAGATACGAAATGCAGAAAGGGAAAGGGGGGGAAGGCGAAGCAGGAGCTGCAAGGACGGTGTTCAGAAAATGCCGTCAAGTGTGGTTGGCAGAAGATGTTTCTATTGGGTTTTGCCAGAGACAAAACCCTTTAAGAAAGGGGCAAAGGAGATAGACTCATTCAGGCCCGGGGCTGTTGTGGCATTGAGTCTGTGTATCCATCTTTGCTCATGCTGAAGTAGTACTTTATTCCAGTCGCCGCCTCGGTCGGGTATGTGGATCCGATCGAGAGCGGCGAAGGTAACTGTGGGCATTATGTAATTATGTGTCATCACTACATGCCGTCCCAAGGGCAGGTAGTGGTTGCCTATCTGCATACTATATATGTGCTTGGACAGACGTCTATGGAGTTCCTGCTTCGTCTTACCTATGTAGAATGCGCCACATTCACATAGCATAATGTACACAATTCCTCTTGTTTGACAATTAGCAAAGTGAGACGGGTGAAAAACCTCCCCATTGGGAAGGGAAAAAGTTTTTTCACGTTTCATGTATTTACACATTGAACAATGGCTACAAGGAAAAGTGCCTACAATAGAGCAGTGTTTTAACCTTGTGATCTCATTTTTGAATTCACTTTGCACGAGTTGGTCGCGTAGTGAAGTGGCTCGTCTAAAAGTTATAGCAGGGGTAGTAGGGAGGAATTGACTGACTTTCGGGTCGTCCTTTAGAATGGACCAATGTCGTGAAATGATTTTTTTGATACTCTCATGCTGTTTAGAGAATCTTATAATGATCCTAGTAGAATCCCCTTCAGACTCACTTTTGGCCTTCTTTTTAGCGAGCAGGCCAGATCGAGACTGCGCAGAGGTACGGTTGTACGCCTTGCGCAGACAGGATCGGCTATACCCGCGTGCCAGTAGTCTGGACTGAAGGAGACCAGCTTCTATATTGAAGAGTGTATCAGTTGAGCAGTTTCAGCGTAAACGCAAATATTGGCCATAGGGGATAGACCGTTTAAGTGTCAATGGATGAAAACTCTCCGCGTGAAGGATTGTATTTCCCGCGGTGTTTTTGCGGAATAAGGTGGTGTAGGTAGAGTTATCAGGTAGGCGGCCGATACATACGTCCAGGAAGGTCAATTGATTATGGTCGTGAGTCATAGTGAATTTCAAGTTGTATTCATTGCGGTTAAGCTGGGTAAAAAATTCTAATAATAAATCCTCTGGTCCATCCCAAATGACAAGTATATCGTCTATGTACCTTAGCCATGTGGTAATATGGCTAGTGTACAGAGCGAGGCCCTTATCATTCAGGAGGGATTGTTCCCACTCCCCCAGGTACAGATTGGCGTAGGCCGGGGCACAGCATGTGCCCATGGCCACGCCCTGCACCTGGAGGAAGTGGGAATTATTGAATGAAAAGAAATTATGATGTAAAATGTAATTTAACCCCTCGATGATGAAATCATTTAATGAATCATCATATTTGGGGTTATGTCTTAGTGTCCTCTGTATGGCTGCGATTCCTTTGCTGTGCGGGATCGAACTGTAGAGTGCCTCTACATCTATGGCTACCAAGAGGGGTTGTGAGGATAAAGTTATAGCGTCTGTTATCTGCAATAGATGCATGGTGTCTTTGAGAAAGGACGGCATGCATATGACAAACGGTTGAAGGTATGAATCTATGACCTTGCTGAGGTTTTCTGAGATATTGCCTCGGCCGGAGACAATAGGGCGTCCAGGGGGTTGGGCCATACATTTGTGTATTTTTGGCAAACTATAAAAGGTTGCCACTTTGGGATATTTGGTCCTAACAAAGTCATATACATCCTGGGTGATGGCTCTTCTGCTGAATGCAGAGTCGACTAGGTCATAGAATTTGTTGTAGTATACATGTATTTGTTTTATGGGGATTGGTATATACCAATCCTTGTTTTCCAGAATCTTTTGGCACATTCCTACATAGTCGGTGTTGTCCATAATAACTACGTTACCTCCTTTGTCCGCAGACTTTATGGTGATGTTGGTGTTTAGCCTTAGTGATTCAATGGCTTTGGACTCCTCCAGAGTTAGATTGTTGGGATGTGTTTTCCTGCATACTATCTTGGAAATATCACGGGTGGTCTGTTTGACAAAGGTGTCAATGCTAGAGCTTAAACTAAGAGGGGGAAACTTGGAAGAGGGCTTCTTAAATTTGTTGGGGTTCGATGTAGATGGATGGACACTCTCTAATAGATGCTCTAGATCAATTTGATCTATGAGGTCAAGGGTATTGTTCTCTTGGAAAAGTAATGTAAGGTCGCGTAGTGCTTTGAACTCCCTCATACTAAAAGTGGACCAATCAGTATTGTCATCAGGGATTTCGGTCTTTGCGTGCAGGCTTTTAAGTAGAAGCCTGCGCGCAAAGAGTTGGAGATCCGTGATGACTTCGAAGAGATTACAGTTGGTTTGTGGGCAAAAGGTGAGCCCTCGAACCAGGACACTGCGTTCGGCTCTAGATAATGAGTATGATGAAAGGTTGATCACGCTAAGTGGTTCGGAATCCGTTTGACAAAGGCGTCTAGATTCCCTGTTCCCCTGTTCAGTTGGGGTAGGGGGGATCCCCGTGTGGGGTTTAAAGAGGGTGAACGTGTGACAGTAGATTGTTCTGTCAGTTGTTGGTTAGTAGTCGGGATCATGGGGTTCCCAGGTCCCGAAATTTCCATAATGGGAATATTGTTGGGATTATCAACATTAATGGGCGCATCTTGGTCAGTGGATCTAGATTCAACGTCAGTGTCAGTGATGCGTTTTTTATTTTCCTGTTCAGGTGAGCCCTTATTATTACGATTACGTTTGTATTTACCTCTTCCTTTGTGTGTTGTTTTGTCATGCTGATTGAGTTGGTTAGTAGGGGGGGTGCCTTTTGTTTTAGGTGTTTTCCTAAAAATGTTGGGGGGTTGGATATTCCCTGTACTTTTTTTGGGGGGATTCCACCTATACGCTCGTCCTTCTTGGAAGGCCATCTTATCCCTCCAATATTTGAGTTCTTTTTTCTGTAAGATATTTTTATTGTGGACTGACAGGTCGTTCCGTAGTTGATCCTGTAGGCCCAGATATACTGGATGTTGTATGAAGGGACTAAGGGCCAATTCCAAGTTGTTAATCTCTATGTCTAATAGTAGCATTTGTCTAGTGTATTCCTTGCCTAAAATACCCATCATTTGTTGTGAACATTTTTTCAGGTTATCCTCCCATTCCAATTTGCATTCATTACTGATTTGGTCCAGGTTTGGGAAAATCTGGACCCTAAGTCCCAGGGGGTTAATGTTTTCTTGGCTATACCTATCAAGGGACTTTATGTGCCAATATAGTGCTGATTTTTGTTCCAGGATTTTAGTGAGTTTAGAGGTGAGTGTGGAAATTGTGGTTTCCACACGATCACCCTGCTCAAATTCTGATTCATATCCCAGCATTAGGGTAGCCCATTCGTCTCCCTGGAAGTTACTCATCATGTATCAGAAACAGTATAAGGAATACAAAAATCGGAAAATAATTATTTGAAAAAATCCAAACACAAGTAGAAATAGGTAGCGACACCGTCTATAAACCAGAGCTCATGTTTTAAATCTTTGTGTCATAGAGGGGAAAGGGTGTTTAGCCACCCAGTAAATATAGCAAAGGGAAGACACAGACCCGAAGGTCAAAAAAGATGCTGCTCACCCCTAAAGGATAGCAAAAAGGGACAATCCCCCACGTTGGGGTTTTTAGGCAGCGTACAATTGAAAGAGTCAGAGTTGGCTTATAGTAAAGTAAGAAATTTATTTTTAAAAAGTAATAAATAACATTGAGTTAGAACATGAGCTCCAGTGGGGATGGGTAATACATCAATCTTTGTATATAAAAGAAGAAAAAAACATGAATATACATATGAGCAGATTGATATTCACATAACAACAGTTGTGTAACTAGTCTGTCGTGAGGTGAAAGAATGTTCCCTGACGCGTTTCAACCCGATACACGGGTCTTCCTCAGAGGGAAAGAGGAATCTGCTAAACAAAGGAAGAATATCAATGTTAGTGGAAATATTATAGGTTACAGGGTGAGGAAGCTCCAAAATTGAGGAGCAAAGGGTCAAGACACCGTGAGGTTTATATTTACCACAGAATGTATATCCTGAGAATAAAAGTTGTGTAATAGACCCACATGGAGTGTTTTGGTAAGGAGAGCACCATCCACTATTCCTGGGGTGTTCCAGATGGTTAAGCTGAACGTTCACCCGGGCCCCCGAGTGCCACGGAGCCTTGCGGGACGTCACACGTGCAGGTTTCCTTACCCTCTTCTCCCACTGCCAAGGCGGTGGTGTCCGGAGAGGGGGGAATATGGCCTGGGGGAGGGAACACAGGGTGCACATGTGTCACCTACAGAGTAGTGCTGAAGGTTAACGTAGAGGAATTATAATATGTAGTCTTGTGGCGGCCTGGAAAAGGGCCTTTATTGATTTTGATATAGGTTTTCTAATCATTAGTGACATAAACAGGTCGCCAAAGCGTCGAGAATTACAATATATGGGTGACTATCAGGAAACAAAATTTCAAGAGAAATATTATTATAAATCCACGGCAACAAAAAGGGAAAACACAGAATGCCACATATGGTGCATGAGGGAAGAAATGTGAATGTGTGGAGTGCGTGTGTTGGGGGGGGGGGGGGGGGGGGGTTGTTTTTAAAGGGGAGAGGGTTTCTCCAGTGAGGGAAGGAGGGGAAAGAAGGGAAGAAGAGGGAAGGAAAGGGAAGGTTAGGGGGTAGAAAAGGGGGGAGGGAAGATGGGGGGGGGGGGGGGGGGCAGGGAGAAGGGGAAGGGGAAAGGGGAGAATGAAAGAAGGCAGAGGGTGGGGAAGGGGAAGGGGAGGGAGAAGTGGGAAAAGGGGGAAAAAAGGGGGAGAAATGGCGAAAAGAAAAGCAACAAATGGAGTGAGGGGGAAGAGGGGAGGTGGGAAAAACAGGGGAGGAAAAAAGGGGAAAAGGGAAGGGATAGGGAAGAGAAAGGGAGAGTAAAGGGGAAGAGGTGATGAAAATGGGTAGTGGAAGTGGAAAATTGGTGTAAAGGTGAAAAAATGATGGTGATGTGAAGTGAGAAGGGTGTGAGTATGGAAAACTGAAAATAAAAAATTGTGTGTGTGTCTGTGTGTATGTGTGAAAGTGAATATCAAGAAGCTCGGGTCATACCTGCAGACGTAGGGCACCAGGGTATTGCCGCAGTTTGTAGGTGCCAGGATAGTGCCAAACAAGACAAAAGATGTCCTGCACAAGAACCTCTGGGTCCAGATCGCTAGCGTGGTGCTTGGTTGGAATGAGGGTCTGTGTGAATACAGGACGCCCAATCTAAAAGCACAATTCAGCATGTTCATGAATGTGAACATATGGTTGTTAGCTAAAGTGGCGGTATTGTCCAATAGGGACATTGCGAATTGAGGGTATACTATAGGTAGTAAATACGGCATTGGGTTTTTTATCCTGTCTTACCGTGTCTCAGTCCTGATGAACAAAAGTCCTGTGCAGATGGTGACAGTGCTGTTTACTAGCTGCTGCTGCTTATATGTAGCTGGGTGATCAGCGGTGATACCCGGAAGTGGATCACCGGAAATGGCCGACAGAGGAGTAGACCTATTGGTCAGCACTTGTGCGCCTGTGTATAGTTCCCATATAGGTCAAAAAGGCCGCCAAGATTGGCGGGCCACGTGTGGCGTCCCCGGCGTTCCTGGAAGCCGTGTGAGGGCTCGTGCCTACGTCACCCCTGCCGCAAAAGACGTGACGTACGCCCGTCATGCGCACCAGCGGCGTCCCGCGCGTGCGCATTGAGGGGCGGCGTCCAGGGGTGTCCAGGGACGCCGCCGACGAGGATTCTCACCAGTGACCGATCACATGGGACCAGCCCGGGTGTGTCGATCATGGGAAAGGGAGGAGCCTATTCAGATGGAATTGTGTGGCTCCTTACCCTCGTCGGGAAGGCCTAATGGCATCAGTAGGGGGCATGGGCGAAAAGGCATGTGGACAGACCCCAGGAGTGGATAGGTATCTTCCTTGGTTGCAATTATTGAACCTGCAGTAAAAAAGAAATGACAAGTTATGTTGGGCGGGAGGTGAGGTAAATAAATATATAAATAAATAAAATAAAAATAATTGTGAAAAAAGTATAATAAATAAAATAAAATAAATTAAATTGAAACTGAAAGTAATAAATTAAATAAATAAATGAATAAATGAAATAAAAGAGATAATAATAATACAATATATAAAATAAAATAAAAGTAAAATAATGAAAAGGTGAAAAAAGAAAAGTGACAAAATGTGAACTAACCTCCCGACTCAACATGACTGCAGGAAAATAAATGTTGGAATCAAGGTGAAAAACATTGGCTCAAATTCAAACATGAATAGCATAAATGGCAACAAAAACTGACTAATTCTAGTATGGGAATATGAAATCCAAAAATTATTATTTTATGGAAATATCATATGAATAGAAGAAATACATACTATGGTTTGTACAAAAATTATACATATGAAACATTGGTTGTGTATACCACATACGTATGTAGAGACTCTGGTTAGGGACTGGCATTTAGCTATCTATCGCTTGGTTGCATTTACCCATGTGTTGACTGGAGGGAGGCATAATGATATGTAACCAAATTGTTGTTGTATTGTATTGTGTTACATATCGGAGGCGAGCAAAGGACATACATAGATAATTTGCCAACAGATTAGCCCGGAGGACGTTAGACTGTTGCCAAGATACGAAATGCAGAAAGGGAAAGGGGGGGAAGGCGAAGCAGGAGCTGCAAGGACGGTGTTCAGAAAATGCCGTCAAGTGTGGTTGGCAGAAGATGTTTCTATTGGGTTTTGCCAGAGACAAAACCCTTTAAGAAAGGGGCAAAGGAGATAGACTCATTCAGGCCCGGGGCTGTTGTGGCATTGAGTCTGTGTATCCATCTTTGCTCATGCTGAAGTAGTACTTTATTCCAGTCGCCGCCTCGGTCGGGTATGTGGATCCGATCGAGAGCGGCGAAGGTAACTGTGGGCATTATGTAATTATGTGTCATCACTACATGCCGTCCCAAGGGCAGGTAGTGGTTGCCTATCTGCATACTATATATGTGCTTGGACAGACGTCTATGGAGTTCCTGCTTCGTCTTACCTATGTAGAATGCGCCACATTCACATAGCATAATGTACACAATTCCTCTTGTTTGACAATTAGCAAAGTGAGACGGGTGAAAAACCTCCCCATTGGGAAGGGAAAAAGTTTTTTCACGTTTCATGTATTTACACATTGAACAATGGCTACAAGGAAAAGTGCCTACAATAGAGCAGTGTTTTAACCTTGTGATCTCATTTTTGAATTCACTTTGCACGAGTTGGTCGCGTAGTGAAGTGGCTCGTCTAAAAGTTATAGCAGGGGTAGTAGGGAGGAATTGACTGACTTTCGGGTCGTCCTTTAGAATGGACCAATGTCGTGAAATGATTTTTTTGATACTCTCATGCTGTTTAGAGAATCTTATAATGATCCTAGTAGAATCCCCTTCAGACTCACTTTTGGCCTTCTTTTTAGCGAGCAGGCCAGATCGAGACTGCGCAGAGGTACGGTTGTACGCCTTGCGCAGACAGGATCGGCTATACCCGCGTGCCAGTAGTCTGGACTGAAGGAGACCAGCTTCTATATTGAAGAGTGTATCAGTTGAGCAGTTTCAGCGTAAACGCAAATATTGGCCATAGGGGATAGACCGTTTAAGTGTCAATGGATGAAAACTCTCCGCGTGAAGGATTGTATTTCCCGCGGTGTTTTTGCGGAATAAGGTGGTGTAGGTAGAGTTATCAGGTAGGCGGCCGATACATACGTCCAGGAAGGTCAATTGATTATGGTCGTGAGTCATAGTGAATTTCAAGTTGTATTCATTGCGGTTAAGCTGGGTAAAAAATTCTAATAATAAATCCTCTGGTCCATCCCAAATGACAAGTATATCGTCTATGTACCTTAGCCATGTGGTAATATGGCTAGTGTACAGAGCGAGGCCCTTATCATTCAGGAGGGATTGTTCCCACTCCCCCAGGTACAGATTGGCGTAGGCCGGGGCACAGCATGTGCCCATGGCCACGCCCTGCACCTGGAGGAAGTGGGAATTATTGAATGAAAAGAAATTATGATGTAAAATGTAATTTAACCCCTCGATGATGAAATCATTTAATGAATCATCATATTTGGGGTTATGTCTTAGTGTCCTCTGTATGGCTGCGATTCCTTTGCTGTGCGGGATCGAACTGTAGAGTGCCTCTACATCTATGGCTACCAAGAGGGCTTGTGAGGATAAAGTTATAGCGTCTGTTATCTGCAATAGATGCATGGTGTCTTTGAGAAAGGACGGCATGCATATGACAAACGGTTGAAGGTATGAATCTATGACCTTGCTGAGGTTTTCTGAGATATTGCCTCGGCCGGAGACAATAGGGCGTCCAGGGGGTTGGGCCATACATTTGTGTATTTTTGGCAAACTATAAAAGGTTGCCACTTTGGGATATTTGGTCCTAACAAAGTCATATACATCCTGGGTGATGGCTCTTCTGCTGAATGCAGAGTCGACTAGGTCATAGAATTTGTTGTAGTATACATGTATTTGTTTTATGGGGATTGGTATATACCAATCCTTGTTTTCCAGAATCTTTTGGCACATTCCTACATAGTCGGTGTTGTCCATAATAACTACGTTACCTCCTTTGTCCGCAGACTTTATGGTGATGTTGGTGTTTAGCCTTAGTGATTCAATGGCTTTGGACTCCTCCAGAGTTAGATTGTTGGGATGTGTTTTCCTGCATACTATCTTGGAAATATCACGGGTGGTCTGTTTGACAAAGGTGTCAATGCTAGAGCTTAAACTAAGAGGGGGAAACTTGGAAGAGGGCTTCTTAAATTTGTTGGGGTTCGATGTAGATGGATGGACACTCTCTAATAGATGCTCTAGATCAATTTGATCTATGAGGTCAAGGGTATTGTTCTCTTGGAAAAGTAATGTAAGGTCGCGTAGTGCTTTGAACTCCCTCATACTAAAAGTGGACCAATCAGTATTGTCATCAGGGATTTCGGTCTTTGCGTGCAGGCTTTTAAGTAGAAGCCTGCGCGCAAAGAGTTGGAGATCCGTGATGACTTCGAAGAGATTACAGTTGGTTTGTGGGCAAAAGGTGAGCCCTCGAACCAGGACACTGCGTTCGGCTCTAGATAATGAGTATGATGAAAGGTTGATCACGCTAAGTGGTTCGGAATCCGTTTGACAAAGGCGTCTAGATTCCCTGTTCCCCTGTTCAGTTGGGGTAGGGGGGATCCCCGTGTGGGGTTTAAAGAGGGTGAACGTGTGACAGTAGATTGTTCTGTCAGTTGTTGGTTAGTAGTCGGGATCATGGGGTTCCCAGGTCCCGAAATTTCCATAATGGGAATATTGTTGGGATTATCAACATTAATGGGCGCATCTTGGTCAGTGGATCTAGATTCAACGTCAGTGTCAGTGATGCGTTTTTTATTTTCCTGTTCAGGTGAGCCCTTATTATTACGATTACGTTTGTATTTACCTCTTCCTTTGTGTGTTGTTTTGTCATGCTGATTGAGTTGGTTAGTAGGGGGGGTGCCTTTTGTTTTAGGTGTTTTCCTAAAAATGTTGGGGGGTTGGATATTCCCTGTACTTTTTTTGGGGGGATTCCACCTATACGCTCGTCCTTCTTGGAAGGCCATCTTATCCCTCCAATATTTGAGTTCTTTTTTCTGTAAGATATTTTTATTGTGGACTGACAGGTCGTTCCGTAGTTGATCCTGTAGGCCCAGATATACTGGATGTTGTATGAAGGGACTAAGGGCCAATTCCAAGTTGTTAATCTCTATGTCTAATAGTAGCATTTGTCTAGTGTATTCCTTGCCTAAAATACCCATCATTTGTTGTGAACATTTTTTCAGGTTATCCTCCCATTCCAATTTGCATTCATTACTGATTTGGTCCAGGTTTGGGAAAATCTGGACCCTAAGTCCCAGGGGGTTAATGTTTTCTTGGCTATACCTATCAAGGGACTTTATGTGCCAATATAGTGCTGATTTTTGTTCCAGGATTTTAGTGAGTTTAGAGGTGAGTGTGGAAATTGTGGTTTCCACACGATCACCCTGCTCAAATTCTGATTCATATCCCAGCATTAGGGTAGCCCATTCGTCTCCCTGGAAGTTACTCATCATGTATCAGAAACAGTATAAGGAATACAAAAATCGGAAAATAATTATTTGAAAAAATCCAAACACAAGTAGAAATAGGTAGCGACACCGTCTATAAACCAGAGCTCATGTTTTAAATCTTTGTGTCATAGAGGGGAAAGGGTGTTTAGCCACCCAGTAAATATAGCAAAGGGAAGACACAGACCCGAAGGTCAAAAAAGATGCTGCTCACCCCTAAAGGATAGCAAAAAGGGACAATCCCCCACGTTGGGGTTTTTAGGCAGCGTACAATTGAAAGAGTCAGAGTTGGCTTATAGTAAAGTAAGAAATTTATTTTTAAAAAGTAATAAATAACATTGAGTTAGAACATGAGCTCCAGTGGGGATGGGTAATACATCAATCTTTGTATATAAAAGAAGAAAAAAACATGAATATACATATGAGCAGATTGATATTCACATAACAACAGTTGTGTAACTAGTCTGTCGTGAGGTGAAAGAATGTTCCCTGACGCGTTTCAACCCGATACACGGGTCTTCCTCAGAGGGAAAGAGGAATCTGCTAAACAAAGGAAGAATATCAATGTTAGTGGAAATATTATAGGTTACAGGGTGAGGAAGCTCCAAAATTGAGGAGCAAAGGGTCAAGACACCGTGAGGTTTATATTTACCACAGAATGTATATCCTGAGAATAAAAGTTGTGTAATAGACCCACATGGAGTGTTTTGGTAAGGAGAGCACCATCCACTATTCCTGGGGTGTTCCAGATGGTTAAGCTGAACGTTCACCCGGGCCCCCGAGTGCCAGTCTATTACACAACTTTTATTTCTTACTTTACTATAAGCCAACTCTGACTCTTTCAATTGTACGCTGCCTAAAAACCCCAACGTGGGGGATTGTCCCTTTTTGAATACACAGTATTCACCTCAAATACATGGTAGTGGCAAATCCAAACCTCATCTCTAATCTTAAGGTTACTTTCACACTGAAACGTTGCAGGCGCTGGCGGTAAAGCGGCGCTATATTTAGCTGCGCTTTACCGTTATTTTAGTGGCACTATTCGGCAGCTAGCGGGGCAGTTTTAACCCCTACTAGCGGCCGAAAAAGGGTTAAAACCACTTTGCAGGCGGGTTTGCAGCGCTGCCCCATTGTTTTCAATGGGAAGGGGCGCTTTAGGAGCGCTCCAAAGATGCGGCTTGCAGGACTTTTTTTTGACCGTCCTGCAAGCACACCGTTCCAGTGTGAAAGCCCTCTGGCTTTCACACTGGAGACACAGCAGCGGCTGTTTCAGGGAGCTTGGAAGGTGCTATTTTTAGCACTGTATCGCCTTCAAAGCGCCCCACTGTCAGGAACTCCTGCTCCAGTGATAACTGTAAGGCTGGGTTCACACTATTGCGAATTGGATGCTGGTTTCCCCGCATCTAATTTGCATAGCAAGAGATTGTGACTGGCTATCTATGGAGCTGGTTCACACATCTCCGGAGCGGCCCTGGTGCGATTTGCACAGGAGTCTTGTGCTTCTTCTGGCCCATTTCAGGTCGGAATTCAGACAAAAATGTGGTCTGAAATTAGAACTGAACCAGTGAATGGAGACACACCGGACCTCCTGCTGTGAGACGCTCCATGCTCTAGTGTGAACCCAGACTTAAAGAATTCTACAGTGATCATTAATAGAAATAAGCCATTTCATCACATTTCAAATAGTTGCAGCTGGTGCCTTCAGATATTTGATGTTCAATTTACAAAAAAATAAGAACAAACTATTTTTTTAAATTAATAAAATCCTTACTTATCTCACATCCTGTTAACCCCTAGTTAACACTGCTTAATTCCTTAATTTCTCAATTTCTTCCCTTTTTTACATTTTATGTAAAACTTTTTTGTTCTTTTGCTCCTGTGTTAAAAATACAACAATTAAAAAAAAAGAACATGCATTATACCAGATACATACTTTTGTTATTGCCCTATGTGAGATAAATCAAGTAATGAAATTGAATGTTGTATCTACTAAAGCATTAGCTGTGTTTAAAATGTTACTACTGGTACTTTACTATTTTAACCACCCTTTGTCTCTAGAAATACAGAGAACGATTCATAATTTTTAGAATACACCTAAACCAAAACCCTCACCTCAGTATCACATGTAATGACAAAATAATAGCCAAATGCAAAGGCTTGTGTCTAAATTGTAAAGAAAATGGAGAGATGCAGTGGTTAAACAGCCAAAGTGAACATTTTTGAAATTTAATGAATGCTTGTTAATTTTATTTACTTTACCACTTACTAGGGTGAATTCTCACTATGTGTGATGACAGGCATTTGACAGGATTGTAAAACGCCTGTCACCGCATGGACACACAGAAAACAATTGTTTCTTGTGTGTCCCATCCAGCTGTGCTCCAGTGAGCTGCCATAAACTGCAGACATTATGCATTTTATTGCAGAGCATTATAGATGATCGCATGTCACAAATGAATCAAATAGAGTTGATTGAGAAAGAAAAGGGGGGAGCCATGTGATGGGTTGAATCATGCACCACACTGCCCCCTACCCTGGTAACAGGAATGGACAGGTAAAGCTTTCCAGTAGCTGTCTGTTCCTATGTGAATCAGCCCTTTTTTATTTTGGCTTGGTCACTTAAATATCCAAATGTAATTTTACTGTTGACACATGGTGGACGTTTTTTACCTTTTAATGACAATCTGTGATTTATAGTGAATCAATATTCCTTTAAAATAATACATTGTGTTATGGTGCTTTCTTTAACACTAACTGAAGCATGCTATGTGGCTACTCTACTAGCACTGTAACAATGCATGCTGAATCAAAGCTTATTCTATTTTATAGTCACTCAAAAATCGGTTAATAATTTGATTTACTATATGCTGCACTAAGCTCATATAGCTATATTCTCCAATCATTATCCAATATTCTATATTATTTATAATTTTATATTAGGTGAACACAATTTCAATATGATTCACTAAGCTAAGTACCGTCCACTTTGCAATGTGAACAATCCCTGTGCACACCCCTATAAATATGAAAGTTTTTCTCATGTTAAACAAAGGGTGTACAGTATATCATAAAAAAGCACGTGTTAAAACAAATACAAAATAATAATTCTATGTAAGAAATTATAGTTATTTTCATCAAATACCCTTATAGAGAAAGGGTTCTGCAGTCTCCAGAAATAGCTCAGAACATTGTAACAAGAGTGTGATACAGGCAGAGTGCAATGCAATTTATCTATACAAACAAAAGTAACTAAAAACACACTCTCTAGTAGCACAATAATAGTAAGGTAAAAAAAACGTCCACCATGTGTCAACAGTAAAATTACATTTGGATATTTAAGTGACCAAGTCAAAATAAAAAAGGGCTGATTCACATAGGAACAGACAGCTACTGGAAAGCTTTACCTGTCCATTCCTGTTACCAGGGTAGAGGGCAGTGTGGTGCATGATTCAGCCCATCACATGGCTCCCCCTTTTCTTTCTCAATCAACTCTATTTGATTCATTACAAAAAAAAAAACAATATAAAGTGCCCATATATGTGATAAGTATTGTTCATAAGTTATTCCATGCAGTATATTCATCGGTGATAGCTTCATAAACTCATAAATTGATCAGTGCAACTGTCAATATTATTCCTTCAAATACACCACATGGGGGAAAGGTGCTCACCACTTCCCGATAATTTACTGGTTCCCAAAAAGTGTCACTTCGAATCAGATTTTTCCGCCGCAATGTCGCAGTCCTGAAAAAAATCGCTGATTGCCGCCATTACGAGTAAAAACAATAAAAAAAAAAAAAGTCCATAAATCTATCCCACAGTTTGTAGACGCTATAACTTTTGTGCAAATCAATCAATATATGCCTTTTGGGATTTTTTTTTAGCAAAAAATATGAAGCAGAATACAAATTGGCTTAAAGTGATGAAGAAATTCGATTTTTTACATTTTTTTTATTGGATGTGTTTTATAGCAGAAAGTAAAAAATATAGTTTTATTTTTCATAATTGTCGCTCTTTTTTTGTTTATAGCACAAAAAATAAAAACCGCAGAGGTGATCAAATACCATGAAAAGAAAGCTCTATTTGTGTGAAAAAAAAACGTTGCAGGGCCGCGCAATTGTCATTTAAAGTAATGCAGTGCCGTATCGCTAAAAATGGCTTGGTCATTAAGGGGGTAAAACCTTCCAGGGCTGAAGTGGTTAAAAATGGATGCAAAGAAGCATTTTGCACAGTGTGCTATTTGTTTAAATGCATTTCAGACTAGTGAAAACCTATTTTAGAGATTCCGGTTCAGTTAACCTTTATTAGCCATGAACAACTGCATATTAAATCTATATGTAAACTAATTCAGTATATATTGTTTACAGCCTCATTGTCTGTAAATCAATACCTGCAAAACCTACTGCAGGATGGACACTTATGCCCCGTACACACGGTCGGAAATTCCGACCACAAAATCCGACACTTTTTTTTTCCGACACTGGTGTTGCATACACACGGTCGGACAAAGTTGTCGGAAAATCCGATCATCCTGAACGTGGTGACGTTCATTGCGTACGACGGGACTAAGTAGAGGCTAGTAGCCAATAGCTTTGGTCTTGTAATGTGATCTGAGCATGCGTGGCACTTTGTCCGTCGGAATTCGCTACACACGATCGGAAAAAGTCCGATAGGACTTTGTTGCCGGAAATTTGAGAGCAGGATCTCAAACTTTTTCCGTCGGAAATTCCAACGGAAAAAGTCCAATGGAGCCCACACACGGTCTCTGTTCTATGTGTGTTAGATTATGATGGTTTATGTGAAATCTCTATTAACAGATGTAAATAACATTGTCATTAAGAATATAATTTAGTTAGAATTTGATCAATGTGGGTGTGTAATAGATTTTTTAATGTGCATATTTTCTGAAGGAGGGTAATTGTTTGCCAATGGAATAGTCTATTAATTGCTACTTTATGTGAGAAGGCTTTTTACAGACAAAATGGTGTCTGAGTTTGTTTTCCTAAATAATGAGACCCTAACCACTTTGCTTTATATACTTTCACCGGCAACTTTATTAGGTACACCTTTTCAATTGCTTGGTAAAATAAATTGCTAATCAGTCAATCACATGGCAGCAACCCAATTCATTTAGGCACCTAGATGTGGTGAAGATGACTTGCTGAAGTTTAAACTAAGCATCAGAATGGAGAAGGAATGGGATTTAAGTGACTTTGAACGTGACATGGTTGTTGGTGCTAGATGGGATGGTCTGAGTATTTCAAAAACTGCTGATCTACTAGGATTTTCATGCACAAACGTCGCTAGGGTTTACATAAAATAGTCCAAAAAAAGAGAAAATAGTCTGGCAGTTGTGTGGATAAAAATGCCTTGTTAATGTCAAGAGGTCAGAGGAAAATGGGCAGACGGATTAGAGATTATAGAAAAGCAACAGTAACTCAAATAATCACTCGTTGAACCCAAGGTATGCAGAATACCATCTCTGAAGGCACAACACACAAACCTTGAAGCAGATGGGCTACAGCAGCAGAAGACCACTCTGGGTGCCATTCTTGTTGGCTAACAACAAAAACTGAAGCTACAATTCGCACAGGCTCACTAAAATCAGACAATAGAAGAGTGGAAAAACTTTGCCTGGTCTGATGAGTCTCGATTTCAGTGGCGACATGCAGATAGTAGGGTCAGAATTTGGCATAAACAACATAAAAGCATGGATCCATCCTGCCTTGTATCAATGGTTCAGGCTGGTGGTGTAATGGTGTGGGAGATATTATCCTGGCACACTTTGGGTCCCTCAGTACCAATTGAGCATTGCTTAAATGCCATGGCCTACCTGAATATTGTTGCTGGCCATGTCCATCCCTTTATGACTACAGTGTACCCATCTTCTGATGGCTACTTCCAGCAGGAAAGGAGAAGGGTAGAAAGGGAAGCGCCATCTGAGTGTAGTGTTATAAAGTGCTTTTAATGACACAAAGTAAGGTCACACTTACAGAATAAAAACAATAAAAAGGCTCATCTGTGTATATGTGGTCTATGGTGTGTTCCATGTGTTCAGGCCTATTGAAGGAGAAGCTGCTCTGAGCACGTAGCCTATCCACAGCTTCTCTCCTTGGGTGAAGCCCTCCCTCGGAAGTGATCAGACGACTCATGACGTCACGCGTACTCCATGTGCATTCCACGCCGGCCTTTTCCTGATGGCCACAGAAGGAGTTCCTGGTCGATAACCAACAATCTGCAGCCCTGCATCCCTGCAGAACCACCGGATCAAGACCAGAGGAACACACCATGGACCACATATACACAGATGAGCCTTTTTAACATTTTTATCCTGTAAGTGTGATCTTACTTTGTGTCATTAAAAGCACTTTATAATACTACACTCAGGTGGCACTTCCCTTTCTACCCTCCTCTTACCTACTACAGAGCTAGCTCTCTGAAGTATAGCAGCTGCCTTTGATCAGCTACTATACTTGCTTAAACCCTCAAACTGCCGGTCACCTGCCTAACTTTTGAACTGCTAGTCTGATTGCTACAGCCATTTTACATCCCAATTTACATCCCAATTTACAGCCAAATTACCCAGCCATTTTACATCCCAATTATTGTATGCAATTGTGTATTTGCGCTTACAGTTACCACTACTTTTACTTCCAGCAGGATAATGCACCATGTCACAAAGCTCAAATCATCTCGCCACTGGTTTCGTGAACATGACAATGAGTTCACTGTAATCCAATAGCCTCCACAGTCACCAGATCTCAATCCAATTGAGCACCTTTGGGATGTGGTGGAACTGGAGATTTGCATCATGGATTAGCAGCCGACAAATTTGCAGCAACTGCATGTTGCTATCATGTCATAATGGACCAAATTTTTAGTGGAATGTTTCCAACACCTTGTTGAATCTACGTCACAAAGAATTAAAGGAGTTCTGAAGACAAAAGGGCTTCTAACCCAGTACTAGAAAGGTGTACCTAATAAAGTAGCTGGTGAGTGTTTATCCACTTCAAAGGATCCACATATTTAGATGTTCAATGATGAATATTACATTTTTCCTTCCATAAAGGTCCTGATCTTGTGCATACTTAATTTTCCCTCCAAAAAGGTTGTGCTAAGGATTTTCCTTAGCCACTTGCCGACCGCCGCATGTACATATACGTCAGCAGAATGGCATGGCTGGGCAAATGGGCATACAGGTACATCCCTTTGAATTTGCCACCGTGTGGTCATATGTGTGTCGCCACTGGCGCACGCGTGACCCTGCCGGGAGGTCCGTGAGTAGGATCGCGGGTCCCGCGGACTCGATTGCCACAGAGATACCCGTGATTGTCTCACAGAGCTGAAGAACAAGGAGATGCTAATGTAAACAAGCATCTCCCCGTTCTGCCTAGTGACAGTGTGCCTGATCTCTGCTCCCTGTGATCGGGAGCTATGATCAGTGAAGTGTCATTCGTAGCCATGCCCCCTAACAGTTAGAATCACTCCCCGGGACACACTTAACTCCTCCCTAACCCCCTAGTGGTTAACCCCTTCACTGCCGGTGTAATTTTTACAGTAATCAGTGCAAAAATGTGTCAAGATTGTCCCATGTGTCCGCCATAATGTTGCATTCACAATAAAAATCACAGATCACCGCCATTACTAGTAAAAATACATTATTAATAAAAATGCCATAAAATGAATCCCTATTTTGTAGACGCTATAACTTTTGCGCAAACCAATCAATAAACGCTTATTGCGTTTTTTTTTACCAAAAATATGTAGAAGTATACGTATCGGCCTAAACTGAGGAAAAAAAAAATTTATATATTTTTTGGGGATATTTTTTTATAGCAAAAAGTAAAAAAATAATGCATTTTGTTTTCAAAATTGTCGCTCTATTTTTGTTTATAGCGCAAAAAATAAAAACCACAGAGGTGAAAAAAAATACCACCAAAAGAAATCTCTATTTGTGGGAAAAAAAGGACGTCAATTTTGTTTGGGAGCCACGCCGCACGACCGCGCAATTGTCAGTTAAAGCAATGCAGTGCCGAATCGCAAAAAGTGCTCTGGTCTTTGGCCAGCAAAATGGTCGGGGGGTTAAGTGGTTAAAGGGTTTTGGCTTATGCTAACTACAGGGGATTATATGTCTGAGATGAGTCAGAATGGAATAGATGGATTAGAGATGCAAGCCAATGCAGGAGAAGCCTATTTCAACCCAGACACTTGAGATTAAGGGGGAGAAGGTGGGAAAACAAGGGAGAAGTCTTTGCAACACCAGATACCAGCATGGGACCCTCACCCACAGCTCAATGGTTTGTCTTATGTATTTTCTTTCTTACTGTTTCTATTTAGTACTATGGTAGAGTTTCCTTAATAATTGTTGTTTTCTGTAACTAGATAGTTTTCTAGTTGTTAGATTTAGACCTTTTTACTATATACCAATACAGTTCTGTTGTTATGTTGAAGCTTTCACTCACAGTTAAGAACTCTCATTTCCAAATCATATCACACGAGATATTAAATCTCATATTATATAGATTTGGGTAACAATGTGAAAGTCTCTGATGCTGTGTTAATACTTATTTTGTGTCAGTTCTAGTCAGATCCACTGTTTTCTTGTAGGAGGAAGAGGTCTGCCATATTCAGTAGGAAAGTGGCCGACCACATCTTGGCTAATCAGGTTGATAGGGCTATTTTTTTAGCTTTCATTCTCTGCCATTAAGGGGACATTCCAAGGACTTCATATACACAGGAACCGCCACATTCAAATAAACCGATGAACAAATCCTATACCACCAACCTTTCAGTCAAGCAATCATTCCAGCAAAACCAAACCTACATCTCACATCACATTACTGCGCATGGATCGAAAAATGTCAGGTCGTGCAGGGCAGAAGCTCTTCTCCAATGACCATCCCTAGACCACTCTTAAAGAGGATAATTAAGAGGTGTAATTTCTGTATCACATGTCTGTATCACAGGTCTCAATGTCTTTAGTATGTTGTTGTAGTAATAGTTGCATCAGACCATCACTGCATTTTGTCAATATATTTTCCCATACCTTTTTGAATTTGGGGTTAAATTCATGACATTAGGAAAGACCTGGATTTGCATTCCAATCAGATGTCTTTTTTCTTGGCTATAGAGAAAAACGGGTTGTGCCAGTATAGATTTGATTTGCGCTATAGTACCCTTTTCAACTTTGTTGTATGCATTTTTGTCTCACCTTCCATCCTAGATGCTTTATCACATGAGGACTGTATATTGGTCATCAACTCTGTTGAAGCCGCACAACAAAAGTCCATAGTGTTATCAATAACTGAAAATTGATCAACAATTAAAATGTATTTGACATCAAAGCCTAACTTTGCCTGACAACAAATTGAATAGAATGTTACGTTATCCTTTAGGGCTGGGGGACCAATGAACATAAATTATCTGATTTCCTGTAGCAAGAAGAGATGAATATATTGGCATTTCTAGTTTCTGCTGTCACAGTTGCCAAGGAAGTACTTAATCTGCTCTACTAGCTTCAGTGGGGTGCAGGTGTGACCCTGGATGTCTCATTAAGGAGAAACTGTCAGTATTAACATGCTACAACATAGGGGGCTATTGGTAATAATAAAGTTAAGCGAAAAGTCTAAAAATTACACCTAAGCACTTAAAACCCCTCAAAAAATTGGCATACCCCACATACACACACATACATATGTAAACGCACATGTTGAAGGAACATGTATGAAAATATGGATTGTTCTACACATGTTACATATTGTCTGCACAGACCAGTAATGTATTGTGTTTGTGTGTATTTCTTTTACTAAAAATCTGTGCTGGAAAAACTGTTGAGCTAATATCACATGACATAAAAATGGCAACAACCACCATTTTTTTCTTCTGGGTCTCTTCCTTCAGAAAATATACAATGATTTGGGGTTTTAACTAATCTTTGGCCTAAATGTATTATCTTATGATTTAAAAAAACACAAAAATGGCTGTGGCAGCAAAAGAGCTAATATTAAAGATAAGACATATGGATTTTAATACTGATTACAGTAGCTTTATCTCCAGAAAATATTACTGTTTAAATATCTAGATTGAAACAAGTTTTAATTGTAGACCTGTTCATTTTATCTTAGAATTTATGCAGTGGACCAGAGAAAATTCGGGAAACCTAGGGTGTTTATTGTTGGGTGAAAGCTAGAGCTGGTATCTCTAGCAGCAGTGGGGATGTTTTCATGTAGCTATTCTACTGTTTAAAATCTCAACTATGGTTCACAATGTGCACTCACAGTGACATTGTAACCTCTTCACCTCCCTTTGTAATGCCTGTTGAGTTATTTACCAGCCAACAAAATCCCCATGAGAATATTTAAATAGCTCTGCCCATTTACCCATGCACTTATAAATGTGTATGTTTAAAGCGGTATTAAACTGGAAACCAAAAATGTAATATATTGCAGCTTGACAATCATTAGATGTGGTGGCTCTTTCTTTTTTAGGCTTTTTCTTTCCCTGTATTAGGGAGACACCACTCTTGATGAATAAACACAGGGGGCAGATTTGGGCAGCAGCATTATCT
Organism: Lithobates sylvaticus; assembly: GCA_028564925.1. Lineage (NCBI taxonomy): Eukaryota > Metazoa > Chordata > Amphibia > Anura > Ranidae > Lithobates > Lithobates sylvaticus. The sequence continues at coordinate 154,988,059 of CM053031.1, forward strand.
GAGGGAAGGAAGTGTTAGATGTACTAGCAGATTTAGATACACTAACAAATTATAGCCAATCTCTAACTAATAACAATTAGTTACAGGAAAAAATAAATTCCTTTGGGATAAAGTTTTTATATAAAATAAATAAAATAAAATCATTTGAAGGACCCCTGGCAGTGTTAAAGGGTTTGTCCTCCCTGTAACTGCAATAGAGCTTGTTGTGTTGAAAAACAACAGACTTACTGGCTGGATCACCAGATAAAAATAGAAGAAGGAAAGCCTAATAAATGAAACTAATGCAACCATCACATCTAGTAAGCTGCAATATATTACATTTATGTTGTTTTTGGTTTATTACTGCTTTAAAGAGGTTGTAAACCCTATAAAAAACAAAAAAAACAAAAAAAACCTGTAAGACAAAGGCATAATGAGCTAGTATGCATCACATACTAGCTCATTATGAAATACTTACCTTAGAACAAAGCTCTCTCAGCGGTGCCCACACACTGCAGACACGGCTCACATTTCCCCCGGTGTTTCTTCTGGGTTCGCAGGATTCTGCACTGTGATTGGCCAGAGCCGTGATGACGTCACTCCTGCGTATGCGCACTGGAGCCGCCGGTCACGGCACAAGGGACCTGAAGAGTTTAGGAGATATTTACAGTACTTTCAGGTAAGCCTTATTATAGGCTTACCTGTATGTACAATTAAAAAGGAAGACTTTACTTCCTTATTAATGTGTGTTAGCGTGTAAAAATGATTTACAGGATAAAAATAATGTTTGCCTTTTTGTATTTGGATACTGTTGATCCTCCTAATTTAGTTCTGTTGTTTGGTTTACCAGTCCCTTATGTATCCAAATCTTCATTTCTAGGTTATAGACAGTATGTGTAGATGTGTATGCTTTTTTAAAGTTCATATTTAGACCTATATTACTCTGGTTAACAAAAATGAACTGCCATGCACTTGAATGATAATTTCCAAATCTTGTACATAGTTATTATGAATCTCAGGTCAGTATCCAAATATAGATACAGTATATTGTTGCTAAACACACTGATTCTAATACATTTGTATACACTTGTTTAAATACTCATTATAATATTTATAGTTTAACCACTAGCCAAGCAGCCACGGCACTTAAACTGCGGCAGGTTGGCACGGCTGCGCAAATCGCCGTAGCTGTATGTTGCTTCTTTTAGACATCATAGCAGGAATCACACGTGCCGTGTCTCCCCGGAGCCTTGTTGAGTACCTGTGTATTGTCTGGTTGAGTACCTGTGTATTGTCTTGTTGAGTATTAGTGTCAGGAAGCTAGTTGTTAGGTAATTTGGACAGGGTATAATCCCTAATCCTCAATAACCCCCCTGGTGGTATGATTATTTAAGATTTTTGATGCTCAAGCAGTACAATTCTTTTGCATAGAAATGTGGCGTTTTATATTGTAGGCCTGTAATTCTTAGGACTAAAACACTTAAATCTGTCCAAACAAGAGTCTAGTAGACATCCGGGTATGATAAAGTTTGAAACACAAAATCATAAATTATAATATCATAAATAACTATAAATAATTATAAAAAATAATAATATAATAATAATAAAAAATATTCAATAATGTAATCAAATCAAAAACACTGAAATTTGCTCAGTTGCAGAATTGTCGCTGTCATTACTTTCAGTGTTTGATGGCAAATTTCCCCACAAATCACTATCGCTCAATTCTTCAAGTGATTCTAATTTATTATCACTGTTTTCTAGCTGGTCTAAAACTGATTTTGATGTAAAGGGATGGTTTTGGTTGCTATGGACATTCTCCAGTTTCCAGGCAGAAAAAAAACAGTATTTATAACATAAAACTGCATGCAGGGCACTGGAGAAACCACTAGGGACAAAAGGGATGTGAAATAATTTCATACAGTAATGTATTCTGTAAGATTACAGTATACTGTATGTATAGTGTGTGTTTCACTTTTTGAGTTCGGCTACATGCTCCGTCCCCGTGCATCGCAATGCTCGTAGGGAACGGAGCTCGGCTGTGTGATGAATCGAGTGGAGACACAGCCACCGCACACAGAGGGGAGACATCGCAGGAACCAGGGGACAAGGTAAGTAAGCTGTGGGTTACCGCTTTTGGTACTGAAAATCCACCCCGAGCCACACTCGGGAATACCGTCAGGGAGGTTAAATTAGTAGGTACGATGCCCGGTGGGTGTGGAGACTCTGTGTACATCTTGCGGCATGTATGTGTTCCTTGATCATCCGATCGAGGGCGAATACTGCTGTGTAAAATGTAAGCACATTGTTTCCCTGGAAGCCCAGGTTATGAATCTGGGGAAGCAACTGTCAGCACTGAGAAGTCCCTCCATACTAAAAAAGAGCCGGGAACATACATGACAGGTGCCGGCAGGGGCCAGCACAGAGGCGGATGGAGACAAAGAGGTGCAGGCTCTAGGAAAGAGTAGATTGGTGACAGTCAGGAAGGGTAGAGGGGGAAGTGCCAGGGAGGCCGATCCAGGGCTGAAGCATCCCAATATGTCAACTCCATTGAGTGACATTGGTGAAACCAGTCAGGGACCAGCACTGCTGGAGCTGAGGGACTCTCCTAGCTGCCGGGGAAGAACTCCTCCAGTGAGAGTGGGGGGGGGGGCGAAGGGAAAGGAAAGACATATTCTGGTGGTAGGGGACTCAATTCTTAGAAGGACAGAAAGGGCAATCTGTAACAAAGACCTGAAGCACCGAACTGTATGTTGTCTACCAGGCGCTTGGGTTCGGCACATCATGGATCTGGTGGACAGATTACTGGGAGGGGCTGGGGAAGACCCGGCTGGCACTAATGACAAAGTCAGAGGCAGATGGAGTGTCCTAAAGAACGATTTTAGGGACTTGGGAGCTAAATTGAGGAAAAGGACCTCCAGGGTAGTATTCTCAGGAATACTACCAGTACACCGAGCCACACCAGAAAGGCAGAGGGAGATTAGGGAAGTAAACAGGTCAAATGGCTTCAGTATAAATCACACACATAGGAAACATAAGGGGAACACAAAGACACTGAATTTCAAAAGAGCCAACTACGCTAAACTAGGAACCATGAATTGGGATAAAATCTTAGGAACAAAGAACACGGAGGAGAGATGGGTTTGCTTAAAGAGCATATTAAATAAGGGCATTAGCCAATGCATCCTTTTGGGTAATACATTTAAAAGAGCGAACAAAAGTCCTGGATGGCTTAACGCCAATGTAAATTGCATATAAAAGCAAAGGAGAAGGCCTTCAAAAAATACAAGGTTGAGGGATCATCATCAGCATTCAGACTTTATAAAGAATGCAACAAGAAATGTAGGGGTGCTAAGATAGAACATGAAATACACATAGCGGAGGAGAGCAAAAAAAATCCCAAGAAATTCTTTAAGTATGTAAACAGTAAAAAAGGAAGGACAGACCATATTGGCCCCATGAAGAATGAGGAAGGACATCTGGTTACAAAGGATGGGGAGATGGTGAAGACATTGCATTTATTCTTCTCCTCAGTCTTCACGAGGGAATCGGGGGGCTTCAGTAACCAAAACTGCAGTGTTTATCCTTGTGACACATCACAGGAAGCACTTCCATGGTTAACAGAGGACAGAATTAAAATTAGACTTGGGAAACTTAACATTAATAAATCACTGGGACCAGATGGCTGGCATCCGAGGGTACTTGGGGAACTCAGTCAAGTAATTGCCAGACCATTGTTCTTAATTTTTACTGACAGTCTACTGATTGGAATGGTACCAGGTGATTGGAGAAAAGCCAATGTAGCACCAATATTTAAAAGGGCCCAAAATACATCCTTGGGAAATACAGACCAGTTAGTCTAACATCAATAGTATGCAAGCTCTTGGAGGGGATTATAAGGGACTATATACAAGTAATGAGGACAGTTTTATTAGCAGTAATCAGTAGGGATGAGCTGAACAGGTTCACAGCAGAACCTAAGGTCCGTTGGCATGGACCATAGGGTGAGTACATGGATTGAAAACTGGCAAGGGCGAATTCAGAGGGTGGCGATAAAGGGGGAGTACTCTGAATGGCAGAGGTAGGTAGTGGGGTCCCCCAGGGTTCTGTGCTGGGACAAATCCTATTTATTTTGTTCATAAACGACCTGGAGGATGGGGTAAACAGTTCAATCTCTGTATTTGTGGACGGTACTAAGCTAATCAGGGCAATAACTTATCTGCAGGATGTGGAAACCTTGCAAAAAGATCTGAACAAATTAATGGGGTGGGCAACTACATGGCAAATGAGGTTTAATGCATTTGAATGCAATCTATACACTGGTGGGAGAATCTCTGGTGGAATCTAGGATGGAAAATGGCCTGGGGGTACTAGTAGATGATAGGCTCAGCAATGGCATGCAATGCCAAGCTGCTGCTAACAAAGCAAACAGAATATTGGCATGCATTAAAAAGGGGATCAACTCAAGAGATAAAATGATAATTCTCCCGCTCTACAAGACTCTGGTCTGGCTGCACCTAGAATACGCTGTCCAGTTCTGGACATCAGTCCTCAGGAAGGATGTACTGGAAATGGAGAGAGTACAAAGAATGGCAACAAAACTAATAAAGGGTCTGGAGGATATTATGATTTAAATTTATAAATACCGTACTGGTGACCCCACACTAGGGATAAAACTTTTTTGCGGAAGGGAGTTTAACAAGACACGTGGCCACTCATTAAAATTAGAACAAAGGAGGTTTAACCTTAAACTACATAGAGGGTTCTTTACTGTAAGCCCTCGTACACACGGTCGGAAATTCTGACCACAAAATCCGTCTGATTTTTTCTTATGGATTTTGTCCGACACACGGTTGGACAAAGTTGTCGGAAAATCCGAGCATTCTGAACGTGGTGACGTTCGTTGCGTACGACAGAACTAGGTAGAGGCTATTAGCCAATAGCTTTGGTCTTGTAATTTGATCTGAGCATGCGTGGCACTTTGTCCGTCGGAATTCTCTACACACGATTGGAAAAAGTCCGATCGGATTTTGTTGTCGGGAAAATTTGAGAGCAGGATCTCAAATTTTTTCCATCGTAAATCCTGAAGGAAAAAGTCCGATGGAGCCCACACACGGGCGGATTTTCCGACAACATGGTCCGATCGGACATTTTCTGTCGGAATTTCCGACCGTGTCTAAGAGCTGTAAGAATGTGAATTCCCTTCCACAGGCGGTGGTTTCAGCGGGCAGCATCGATAGTTTATAAAAACTATTAGATAAGCAGCTGAACGACCGCAACATACAGGGATATACAATAGAATACTGACATATAATCACACACATAGGTTGGACTTGATGGACTTGTGTCTTTTTTCAACCTTGCCTACTATGTAAAAATAATAAAAATTACATAAATCTATCCCCTATTTTGTAGATGCTATAACTTTTGTGCATACCAATATATGCTTATTGCGTTTTTTTTTACCAAAAATATGTAAAAGAATACATATACATATTTTTTGTAAATTGGGATATTTATTATAGCAAAAACTACAAAATATTGTGTTTTTTTCAAAATTTACGCTTTTTTTTGTTTATAGCACAAAAAAAACATGCAGAAGTGATCAAACACCACCAAAAGAAAGCTCTTATTGTGGGGAAAATAGGACATAAATTTTGTTTGGGTACAATGGTGCATTACTGCGCAATTGTCAATTAAAGCGACACAGTGCCGTATTGCAAAAAATGGCCTGGTCAGGAAGGGGGCAAAACCTTCCGGGGCTGAAGTGGTTAAATTAAAACTTCAATTGTTGTTAATCAATGTAGCTAAGCATGTCTTGTTTTTTTCAGAAGTCATTTCTTCCAAAGTTGGCTTTCCTTTTAATGAGTTGCTGTATTTTACTGGCTATGTAAATGATGAAAAAATTGCCACTTTGGAAATAAAGATGATGTATCTACAGGAAAACTGTTGATTTAAAGCACCTTTAATCTTCATAAATAAGTAAGAAAACAGAAGGTTATGCAAAGCTGTCAAGATAGGACTGATAAATGGCAAATTCACCTGTTCCTCAATTGCTGGTGAAGACACATGCTGCAAGGCTTAACCGCATTGTATATCATATCTGCCAACTCATTTCTGTGATTAAATATTCCGTCAGCAGGAGCTGTAAGGTGGTAAAGCTTAACAAGATTCATAAGATGTGCCACTTGAATACACATAACTCACTTCCATGGATGGAGAGCACCCCGCATGCAAAAGAAAATTAGAATTGTGTTAAATTACTTCAGAAGACAAGATCAAAAGAAATAGGAAGGAAATATCCCCTAATGCAATGCAAACTTAAGATATGGTTATATCTTGACAACTTGAAGAAACACAATGTAAATCAGCTACAAAACCTTGGTTAATATTTAAGCAAACATGTTTGTATATAAAGGCGGCTGCACTTTTCTTGCTCTTTTAAGTGCAGCTTTCAAAAACAAGCAAATGTTGAACACATGGCAAACAGAATTTTCAAGCCAGTAGCTGAGGGTCAATCCTGTCTGTATAAAACTGGTCAGAATTAGTGTTGAGACAGCCATTTAAAATAATTTCCACCTATGAGTTGCCTAATTTGACGCTATCAGTTTGAGTTGAAGAAATCCATTGCAAAGATTTCCCACTAAGACTTTTTTGAGTTCTTAAGGGAAAAGCTGAAAAACTGTTCCTCTTTTTAGGACCTTATGGCCTTGGTTTTAATCTGACACATTTTAAAGGTAAGCATATGAAAAGGGAAGTACAGTGTGTTTCCACGTAAACATTGCATAGGGAGCAGCAAGAACAAATTGTGAGCTGTATAACAAAAAAGATAATTATGTATATGTATAAAAAAATATATTAGGCGCCTATGACAAACTAACACCATGATGGTAGCTAGGGGAAAATCACTGGTGGTTCAAAAGAAAGCAGCTGAAATTGTTCAGATTTTATTAATTTTGATGAATTCTAGATTCTCTATACCATTTGAATAGCATACCAGACATGACACACTCATAGTTACATAGTACATAGTTACATAGTAGGCGAGGTTGAAAAAGTCCATCAAGTTCAACCTATGTGTGTGTGATTATATGTCAGTATTACATTGTATATCCCTGTATGTTGTGGTCGTTCAGATGGTTATCTAATAGTTTTTTTAAATTATTGATGCTGCCTGCTGAAACCACTGCCTGTAGAAGGGAATTCCACATCCTTGCCGCTCTTACAGTAAAGTATTCTCATTTTAGTGTCTTATTAAATCCCCTTACATGGAAAAGTTTTATTCCTAATGTGGGGTCAGCAGTATGGTATTTGTACATTGAAATCATATCCCCTCTCAAGCGTCTCTTCTTCAGAGAGAACAAGTTCAGTGCTCGCAACCTTTCCTCATAACAAATGTCCTCCAGACCCTTTATTAGTTTTGTTGCCCTTCTCTGGACTCTCTCTAGTTCCAGCAAATCCTTCCTGTGGGGACTGGTGCCCAGAACTGGACAGCATACCCCAGGTGCAGCCTGACCAGAGTCTTATAGAGTGGGAGAATTATCATTTCATCTCTGGAGTTAATCCCCTTTTTATGCATGCCAATATTCTGTTTGCTTTGCTTGCAGCAGCTTGGCATTGCATGCCGTTGCTGAGCTTGTCATCTACTAGGACCCCCGGGTCCTTTTCCATCCTAGATTCCCCCAGAGGTTCTCCCCCCAGTGAGTAGATTGCATTCATATTTATGCCACCCAAATGCATTATTTAAAATTTTTCCACAGTAAACCACATTTGCCATGAAGTTGACCACCACATTAATTTGTTCAGATCGTCGTGCAAGGTTTCCACATATTTCGGAGAAGATATTGCCCTGCTTAGCTTAGTTTCATCCGCAAATACAGAGATTGAACTATTTATCCCATCCTCCAGGTCGTTTATGAATAAATTAAATAGGATTGGTCCCAGGACAGAACCCTGGCGGACCCCACTTTCCACCCCTGCCCATTCTGAGTACTCCCCATTTATCACTACCCTCTAAACTTGCCCATGTAGCCAGTTTTCAATCCATGTACTCACCCTGTGGTCCATGCCAACTGACCTTATTTTGTACAGTAAACGTTTATGGGGAACGGTATCAAATGCTTTTGCAAAATCCACATCTATGGGCCTTCTTTTATCTAGATGGCAGCTCACCTCCTCATAGAAGGTTAATAGATTTGGCAAGAACGATTCTTCATGAATCCATGCTGATTACTGCTAATGAAACCGTTGTCATTACTAAAATCTTGTATATAGTCCCTTATCATCACCTCCAAGAGCTTGCATACAATTGATGTTAGGCTAACTGGTCTGTAATTCCCAGGGATGTATCTTGACCCTTTTTTAACCACTTTCAGACCGGACCAATTTGCAGCCAAAGGACCAGGCCCCTTTTTGCGATTCGGCACTGCGTCGCTTTAACTGACAATTGCGCGGTCGTGCGACGTGGCTCCCAAACAAAATTGACGTCCTTTTTTTCCCACAAATAGAGCTTTCTTTTGGTGGTATTTGATCGCCCCTGCGGTTTTTATTTTTTGCGCTATAAACAAAAATAGAGCGACAATTTTGAAAAAAATGCATTATTTTTTATTTTTTGCTATAATAAATATCCCCCAAAAATATATAAAAAAACATTTTTTTTCCTCAGTTTAGGCCGATACGTATTCTTCTACATATTTTTGGTAAAAAAAAATCGCAATAAGCGATTATTGATCGGTTTGCGCAGAAGTTATAGCGTTTACAAGATAGGGGATAGTTTTATAGCATTTTTATTAATAATTTTTTTTTTATTATTAATGGCGGAGATCTGCGATTTTTTTTGTGACTGCGACATTATGGCGGACACATCGGACATTTTTGACACATTTTTGGGACCATTGTCATTTTTACAGCAATTAATGCATTTAAATGCATTGATTTCTGTATAAATGACACTGGCAGTTTAGGAGTTAACCACAAGGTGGCAGTGTAGGGGTTAAGTAGGCCTAGGGGTGTTTTTTTTACTGTGGGGGGGCGTGGCTGTCAGCTAGTGAATGCTGATCTCTGCTCCAATCACAGGGAGCAGAGATCGGCGTCACTAGTTGCTAGGCAGAACGGGGAGATGCTGTTTATCTCGGCATCTCCCCGTTTAGCAGCTCCGTGAGACGATCGCGGGAGTCCCCGCGGCGATCGAGTCCGCGGGGACCGCGGCCGGACTCACGGGGGTCCCGACCGGCGCGGGAGCGCGCCGCTCCCGGCGCGCTCCCGATGGCACGGACAGGCTAAAGGAGGGACGTATATATACGCCCTCCTGCCTGTACGTGCCATTCTGTCGACGTATATCGTCGTGCGCCGGTCGGCAAGTGGTTAAATATCGGTGCTACATTGGCTTTTCTCCAATCAGCTGGTACCACTCCAGTCAGTAGACTGTCAGTAAAAATTAGGAACAATGGTCTGGCAATTACTTGACTGAGTTCCCTAAGTACCCTCAGGTGTAAGCCATCTGGTCCCAGTGATTTATTAATGTTAAGTTTCCCAAGTCTAATTTTAATTCTGTCCTCTGTTAACCATGGAGGTGCTTCCTGTGACATGTCATGAGGATAAACATTGCAGTTTTGGTTGCTGAAGCCCCCCGATTCCCTTGTGAAGACTGAGGAGAAGAACAAATTCAATACCTTCACCATCTCTCCATCCTTAGTAACCCTTCACCAGTCTTATTGGGACCAATATGATTGGACCTCCCTTTCTTACTATTTATGTACTTAAATAATTTCTCAGGATTTTTCTTACTCCTCCGCTATGTGCCTTTCGTGTTCTAGCTTAGCCACCCTGATTGCACCCTTACATTTATTGTTGCATTCTTTGTAATGTTGGAATGCTGAAGATGATCCCTCAGCCTTGTATTTTTGAAGGCCTTCTCCTTTGCTTTTATATGCATTTTTATGTTGGAATCAAGCCATCCAGAACTTTCATTAGCTCTTTTAAATGCATTTTCCATTGGGTTGCACTGGCTAATGTCCTTATTTAATATGCTCTTAAAGCATACCCATTTTTCCTCCTTGTTCTTTGTTCCTAGGTTTTTATGCCAACTTGTATCTTCTAGCAAGGCTTGTAGTTTAGGGAAGTTGGCTCTTTTGAAATTCAGTGTATTTGTATTCCCCTTATGTTTCTTATTAGTGTGATTTATACTGAAACGAATTGACCTGTGATCGTTGTTTACTAAATTGCCCTGTATTTCCACATCCGTGATCAGGTCTGTATTGTTGGTAATCAGTAGGTCTAGTAAGGCTTTGTTTCTAGTTGGTGCATTTACCATCTGACCCATGAATTTGTCCTGCAAGACATTTTTGAAATGGTGCGCCTTACATAGTTACATAGTAGGTGAGGTTGAAAAAAGACACAAGACCATCAAGTTCAACCTATGTGTGTGATTTTATGTTAGTATTACATTGTATATCCCTGTGTGTTGCAGTCGTTCGGGTGCTTATAATCGTTTTTTGAAACTATCGATGCCCCCCTCTGAGACCACTGTCTGTGGAAAGGAATTTCACATCCTTGCCACTCTTACAGTAAAGAAACCTCTACATAGTTTAAGGTTAAACCTCTTTTCTTCTAACTTTAACCGTTTGCCGACCAGCACACGCTGATTTATGTCGGCAGAATGGCGCTGGTGGGCAAAAGGGCATACAGGTATGTCCCCTTTACGAAGCGGTGCTGCGGGTGCATGCGCACCACCGCAGTCTCCGTGACCACGGGTCACGGAGAGGTAGAACGGGAAGATGATTTTGTAAACAAAGCATTTCCCCGTTCTGCCTAGTGACAGGACAGAGATCACTGCTCTCTGTCATCTGTCACAGTGATCGCTTTCATGTGATGTAAAGCCCCCCCAAAGTCAGAATCACTCCCTAGGACACTTAACCCCTTCACCGCCCTCTAGTGATTAACCCCTTCACTGACAGTCTCATTTACACAGTAATCAATGCATTTTTATAGCACTGATCGCTCTATAAATGCTAATGGTCCCAAAATAGTGGCAAAAGTGTCCAATCTTTCCACCATAATGTCGCAGTCCTGATAAAAATCACAGATCGCTGCCATTACTAATAAAAAAATAAAAATGCCATAAAACTATCCCCTATTTTGTAGCCGCTATAAGCTTTGTGCAAACCAATCAATATACGCTTATTGCGATTTTTCTTTACCAAAAATATGTAGAAGAATACATATCGACCTAAACTAAGGAAAAACATTTTTTTATATGTATATTTTTGGGGGATATTTATTATAGCAAAAAGTTAAAAATATTGTGTTTTTTTCAAAATTGTCGCTTTTTCTTTGTTTATAGTGCAAACAATAAAAACCGCAGAGGCGATCAAATACCACCAAAAGAAAGCTCTATTTGTGGGAAAAAAAGGACGTAAATTCTTCCGGGGGTGAATCGGTTAATGAGTGGCCACGTGTCTTGTTAAACTCCCTTCGACAAAAAAAGTTTTATCCCTATTGTGGGGTCACCAGTATGGTGAATGCACGGTTCCTTCCACCCAGTCTGTGTCTGGATAATTAAAGTCCCCCATTATGATGACACTTCCTATCCTTGCCGCTAATCCAAATTGTGATAGGAGGTCCGCCTCTTCCTCCTCCCTTTGGTTAGGGGGCCTATAGAATACTCCCAGTATTACTTTGCCCTTAGTTTCATCCCTTTGTAGCTCTACCCATAATGATTCAACCTCCTCCCTTGCTCCCTTAGTGATGTCATCTCCCACATTCACTTGTACATCATTTTTGATATACAGGCATACCCCTCCTCTTTTTTACCCTCTCTATCCTTGCGATATAGGGAATACCCTTGAATGGTTGCCAGCCAATCAGGAGAGCTGTTGAACCAAGTCTCTGAAATTCCTACAAAATTTAAATCCCCCTCGTACAAGAGTAGCTCTAGTTCTCCCATCTTGTCCGCCAGACTCCTGGCATTGGTGAACATGCCACGTAGTTTAGACCCGTCGCATACTGTCCCCTAATTGGTTGTTCTGAGGTTGCAAATAGGACTTGTTACTATACTTACCTCGGGTTTAGGTGATTTAGTCAACCTGCCACTAATGCCCCCAATACTACCCTCTGGAATATTTTCCATGCTGACTATATCTACCTCTGGACCCTGGAAAAGCCCCTCTAACTTTTCAGCCATCTTCACTCCAAGCAGATCTGCACACTTCTCATTTAGGTGCAGTCTGTCCCAGTCAGCCCAGTTCTCCAGGAACCCAAACCCCTCCTTACTACACCAGCTCCTCAGCCACTTGTTTACTTCCCTAATCTCTCTCTGCCTTTCTGGTGTGGCTCGAGGTACCGGTAGTATTTCTGAGAATACTACCTTGGAGGTCTTTTACCACAATTTAGCTTAGTTTTTTTAGGACACTCCATCTTCCTTTGACTTTGTCATTGGTGCCAATGTGCACCATGACAGCCGGGTCTTCCCCAGCCCCTCCAGCAATCTGTCCATTAGATCCGTAATGTGCCAAACCCGAGCTCCCAGCAGACAACATACAGTTCGACACCTCTGGTCTTATTGGCTGATTGCCCTCTCAGTCCTTCTAAGAATTGAGTCCCCTACCACCAGAATCTGTCTTTCTTTTCCCTTGGCTTTTCTCCCACCCTCACTGGAGGAGTTATTCCCCTGGCAGCTAGGGGAGTCACTCAGCTCCAGCAGTGCAGGTCCCTGACTGGTTTCACCAATGTCATGCAATATACGTACTTATTGGGATGTTCCAGCCCAAGACCGGCCTCCCTGACTCTTTCCCCTCTATCCTTTCTGACTGTCACCCATCTACTCTGCTTTAGTGCCTGCCCCTCTTAATCTCCACCGCCTCTGTGCTGGCCCCTGCTGGTACCTGCCTGGTATGATCCCAACTCTCCCATAGTATGGAGGGACTAGTCAGTGTTGACAATTGCTTCCCTAGATTCAGAACCTGGGCTTCCAGGAAACAATGTGCTTGCATTTGATGATCAGATGATCAAGGAACGCAAACATGCCGCAAGATGTACACCGAGTCGCATCTCCACACCCGCCGGGCATTGTACTCACTAATTTGATGGGGATTGAGGGTTACACCCTGTCCAAATTAACTAACAACTAGATTCCTGGCACTAATACTCCAGAATCCACAGGTACTCAATAATAAAATGCACAGCCCACGTGCACTAACAGCCCACGTGCACTCACAGTCCACGTGCACTCACAGCACTTGTGTACTCACAGCACTCGTGTACTCACAATACTCAGGTACTAACAACACTCCTCATCACAGAGCAGAGAGCTGAGTGTAATCTGAGACCTAAGTGGAGGGAACCAGACGCAATCACACCAGTTAATATGCACGTTGTTAGTTCAGTGAGGCTGTCAATGACTTCCTGTGTGAAAGTGGGGGTGGGGGCATCACCATGAAATGCTTGGTGATGGAGAGAACTGCCAGAAGTGACACATATCATGCAGATTGCAGAGGAAGGAGAGAGTGGCCAGGATCTGCACTAGGTGCTATGGGTCAAGGCAGTTATATATTATATTATATTATTTCATGTATTTATTTATTGCAGGAAGTTTTATAGTGCCATCAATTTACTCAGCTCTTTCATATACAGCATATTGTACATTCACATCAGTTTATGTGAGGATATGCTTTGTATTTCGAAGGTTTATAACCTCTTCAAGTTTTCATGAGCAAGTGAGCAATCCAGATACACTGGACTATATCTTTTTCTGCCAAAGTCTAGCCTTTAGTTTTGGTCTAGCACTGCAGATAAAAAACAATTAACCACCCAGTGGTAGCTGGTGTTTCTGCTGCTACTGAATAGACCGGGGCATTATTAACAACAAACTGGTGAGAAGTGTATCTTGACAATGTGCTAATGTTCCTTTTTTAAAACGCTTGAACATTTCTCTAGTTTCCTTTTATAGCAAGAGTGGAAAATATTTTGCTGTTATAAAGCTTACCATGATTTCATAACTATCTGAATGTGAGCCTACTATGTTGGTGCGGAATGCTATGAACCGATAGCAATCCACATCAAGGCTAAAATAAGGCTAGCGTTTTAGGGGTTAGGTTTATGGATACGAAGTTGATGTTTAGGATTAAAGTTTTTCCAAAGGCTGAAGATTTTTTACCCCCCAAATATTTACCTAGGCCCAATGTTAATCCAGCGATGTGCACAAGAGCCGAGGGTCCCCTGGGTCTCTTCCTTCTGAGGGGCAGGGCTGAGCCATGCTCTCTGTGTCTTATAATAGTATGAGTTGGGGGTGGGACGATGTGGACGCGTTTCCCAACAATTGCCCCTCCACAGTTGGGAAAGTCCCAACAGTCGGCAAAGTGAGATGCCACAGTCTGCCATTCCTGTGGCGTTGAAGTACACTGTGGAGTCAAACAAGAAAAATTTTTTTTTAATTTTGCACATAAACATTGCAAGCAGATTAGACACAAATATTCTTGGCCAACATCAGTATAACATTTATTTTAAGGAGTATTTCATGACAAAAGTAAAAGGTCCAAAACTGAATGCATAAATAATGTGTGTTACTTTGGCCAGCCCCTCCTTACTTACACTATTGGCAGCCCACTGGACAGGTAAGAAGTGTCATAATACAAAAATAAAAATACACACTGTACAAATTAAAGCACATTTTTACGATTACCTATCAAGATAATAGGAGAACCAAACTTTAAACAGTACCATTGGAAAGTATTCAGGCAGGCCCTTTCACTGCATGCTTTGAGGAATGGTAGGTATGGTGTGTATGGGTTTGGCAAAGTCAGCGGATAGAGGGTTGGTATAGGTTGACTTAACGGTTGGGGGGAGGGAGGGTCCCAAATGATTTATGGACCCGAAAAAAATCCTCTGGCACTATGCATGAATTTAAGGACACAAATAACATTTGTACACATCTTAGGGGGTGTTTAGGGTAAGCACTACAATAGAGCTGAAAAAATACATTGTTAAGTGACTAGGCTAGGTGTGTATGGTCCCAGGATAGCATGCTGGGGAGGTTAGTGAAGGCAAATATGCATGAAGGACAATAAAAAGAAGTTTAAAAACTTGCAGCATGCATGAAGACAAAGAGGACATTCACAGCATATTACAATCATGGTAATTCTGGAATAATGAAAGAAATACAATACATTAGCAAACATTAAATACATAGGATGTGATGTTAAAGGAGAAATCTTACCTTAATATAGTCCTTCTGCAGGACCTGAATGATGGCAGAACAGGTCTCTGGAATAATGATCCCAGAGCCTGGGTGGCAGGGCTGGGCTTACCATTGGGCTTGACTGGGCTCAAGTCCATGGGCCCCGCCCAATAGGGGGCCTCAGCTGGCCCCGCCGAGATACATAGCCGAGTGTACTTGGCTCACAGTCACGCCCATTCCTGCCCTATAATGGACATAACACAGGGACTGGGCGTGACTGTGAGCCGAGCCGAGTACACTCGGCTACTCTTGGCTCTGCTCGGGACTGCAAGAGGACCGAGAGCCGGTGAGAGGACCCGAGAACCGCCGAGAGGACCCGAGAACCGCCGAGAGGACCCGAAAGCCGCCGAGATACAGAGGAATCTGTATCTCGGCGGCGCCATATTTAAACTTCAAGACTGCAAAGACAAGGCTTCAAATGACACTGGGGCAAGACTGCAAATGACAAGGCTACACTAACAAGGCTGCAAATGAAACTGACAAGGTTTCAGATGGATGGGTATGGCTGCAGATGGACACTGACAAGGCTGCATTGATGGGCATTTAAATGTAAGTTTTTTCCTTAAACTTCCCTCCTAAAAGTTTTTTTTTCCTGAAAATTCCCTCCTAAACTTGGGGTGCTTGTTATACGTGGGCATGTGTTATACACCAATAAATACGATGATGCCTAAAAGGAGGAAAAAAATCGACAATTGAGTGATGAAGAGACCTACCAGAAGTTGCCAATTAATCCCACGATGAGATACAGGAAGGAACTGGCTAAGGTAGTACAGAAGGGATCCATAAAGGGCTTACTGAATAAAAAAGAAGCAAAGTGCCTCCAGCCTAATGTGTTTAAGATCACTGTTATCTATAGACTACCGAAGATCCATAAGCATAAAATCAAATCCCCGGGTAGATCCATTGTCAACGGTATTAACTCAGTGGGTGCAAGGATCAGAGAATATATTGACAATTTTTTACAACCGGTAGTGAAAAAAAACAGATCATACCAAATACTGCAGCTGCTGACTATTAATAAATGGACACTTACCTGTCCCAGGGTCCAGCGATGTCGGCAGCCGAAGCCGATCAATCGCTTGGCTCTTGGCAGCTGCCGCCGCCATCCTCGGTGAGGAAATCAGGAAGTGAAGCGTTTCAGCTTCACTTCCCGGTTCCCTACTGTGCATGCGCGAGTCACGCTGCACGTCCTAACTGGTCCCAGCTATCTCCTGGGACCCGTGTGTGTCCCAGGAGACAGCGTGGGGGGACGGTAAGAGGCATAGACTCCCGTGGGAGTCTATGCCCGGAAGCGGGTGCAAATACTAGTCTTAGACAGGTAACTGCACCCCACTGAAAGGTGCCAAATGTGACACCGGAAGGGGGGAGGGTTCCGAAAAACGGAGGTTCAATTTTTTTGTGAACCTTCACTTTAAGATCGATTTGACCTGTATGGGGTCTTTATTTGAGGTGAGAGGCTGGGGGAAACGAATAGCATACTACAGATGGTGATAGTTACTGTATGAAGTGGACACCAATCGAATATATTGCACATGCACTTTCTATTTGTATGAATTGTTATATGGAGATCTGCTCCCTTCTCATTGGAGTTTGATTGCACTTTTTGGACATTGCATTGTATTATGTTACATGCACTTTATGAGATGATCGAAGGTTATTAGAGTGTTTTATCACATCTCTGTTATCCATTTTGCACTTTATGAACTATATTGCAGCTTATTGTTAGCACTTTTATGCTTTATAGAAGATTTGTTACATCCTAGTTGCCTTACACTTGTTGTTGCAGTACATCCCTGTCAGCTGTTGACAGTCAGTGTGTTGTGTATATATATATATATATATTATTTTCATTTTGTTTATTAATTCTAGTTAGCGTCACATACCTTCTTTTATACAATACTTATTTCTGTATGGGAACACTTTTTTATGTTGGAGACTTCTCACACTCTTTATATTTTATTTATATTTTATTTTTATCATTTAGTGAGCTTGGTTTTGCGCATTAGTTCACCCCTTTCTTTACATAAAATTGTTTTGTAATAGGTTTATACATTTTTGCCCTTTTGCCATTACCTGTCCCAGCAGTGCCATTACTACAGTTAATTTCCGGGTAGTTAAAATCCCCCATTATTATACCTTCTAGCCTTCTCCTCCAGATGCCTGTCAGCAGCTCTGGAGACAGGGGGAAATGAGCTGTGGAGACAGCGGGGGAATCAGAGTGTCAGGATAGGGAGTGAATAAGCACAGGAAATACTATGTAAAGAACACTCTCTGTTATTTTATAATGGATGACATAGTAAACATTGGTAATGTGTACAGAACAAAAAGAGAAATGAGTCATTGAGGATAACACAAATTACAGTGTTAAGCCTCAACAATAAATGAACTCACATTAATCGTGGTTTTCAACATACAGTATATGCCATCTTAAACAAAGAAAGAGAGAGAAAAACAAAAAACAAATAAGGGATGATTAAAGGAGAACAAACATAAACATTTACACTAAGAGCTCTCCATAAAGTACATGTAGCAGAATCTCTGACCTCTTCCAGTCTAATGGGAACCTTCAAGGCCAAAGATAACTGACATCCTTCAATAAGTGGTGGGTTGTGAGGGATAGTGAGTGCAAAGGTGGTGAAAGTCATTGGGCACCAGACACTTCTTGAATGTAAAAGAGGTTTATTTCTTTGACAGCCCTTTTTATATTTTGTAGGGGAAAGAGGGTTAGGGCCAGGACACCCTTAGGTAGTTGCAATTTCTAATGGCAGACTCCGAGACTTCAATAAGAGAACAGCCGTACAGGGAAAGGCCCCAGCAAGGTGCCACTTCTGCACGTGCAGGATTGCTGTCTCCTATGGTAACAGTATTTGAACAGTTCCCAACTCAAAGTAACAGTTCTCTCAGCAGTACTACAACTTCTCCTTGTAGTTCTTCAGCCCCTTGAGCTCCTGGTTTCTCACTGGACCCTCTGATTCACTGACTCTGAATCCCGTGAGCTCCTCAAGACTTTTGCACTGGTATCTCCCTCAAGCGTATCCCAGCTGGGTCACTAGTTTGGCATTTTAAGCTTCACCCCTGCTGACTGGCTCAGTCCCTAGCTTGACACACAAGGCTGCTCTGCAAGTGTCACCTCCGCTGGTTTGGTCCCTGGCTTGGTTACCACCTGAAGTTCCCAATTCAATACAGTGCCCCTCCTGTGAGAATACTGCTCCGGTACTTGCTTCAGTTACTCACTGTGGTCCCTGGTAAAGGCGATGGGCCCCTTCGTGGCATCAGCTTCCACCGTCACTTTTGGTTGGACTGCAAGCCGCAGTGCCGACCCTGTGCTTCCCTTTTATTTCTGGATAGGCCCTCACACAGCTTGGCAGTCTGATGCCCCTGGGATAGGCCCAATCTCCGGCCTAGCAGCCCGGGGTGTACGACACATGTCCCCACAGATGGCGATCTGGGTGGCACACAAGAACACGGATCCCCTGACCTCACCCGAACATATAGGCTCTCCCAGCAGGCCAAGGGATTCAACAAAATCCCTTCCCATTGGCTGAGATACCCCATATACCCATAACCTAACCTTGAGTTGTCCTTCTCGACCTAATACCTCCAAGTGCCTGGCCACCTGGTGGTAGAAGAGGAGAGTACAGCCAGGCCAAACTTAGGGAGAAGTCAATGGATCCTTAGTTTGTAACTACAGTAGCTACTCCTGACAAGAAATTTGGTGAGGAGCTCCCTGACTAAACCCCAGGGCGCTACATACAGCTATGAGCATATCTATTTGATCAAATCAAAACATATTACTGAATTCCAGCATTGTCAAACATTTGGGACAAGATTGACCATTGGAACTCAAATATTTTGAGATTCTGGGAATTATGCTCAATGACCCACTCATAGTTATGAGTATTGACTCGATATATAACTTCAAAGATGTGGGTGCTGAGATTACCCTCCATTTTATTAGTAATGACTATCAAGATGTAAATAATTTACAGTATGTGACACAATGGTACTGAAATTAACATGGTAATTGTCTATAGATATGCTTAGTAGTGCTAAATATGGGGAGGGTTTAGATATGATTCCAGTCACCCTAGAGATTAATGAAAATACAGCATTCCAAAAACTCCTCACACCTTTACATTCCCAGAGAATATGGAGGAGGTTGCCTATCACTCCACATTTCTGGCAGCAAAGTGGTAACTGATCAGAATATATTTTTGGTTGTTTATATGGGGTTAAATACCCTCTGTGTAAAGTTTTTAGCTCATTATGCCAATGTACATTACAGTGTATACTTGTAAAGTTATTGATAATCACCTTTGCCATATGTCAGGTGGAAATTCTCTACCCAGATCTTTCTGAAAAAAACTATTTTGAAAGACAGAGGGGTTTATTTACTAAAGCTGGAGAGTGCAAAATCAGTCTCACTTCTGCATAGAAACCAATCAGCTTCCAGGTTTTATTGCCAAAGCTTAATTGAACAAGCTGAAGTTATAAGCTGATTGGCTACCATGCAGAGCTGCACCAGAGTGCACCAGCTTTAGTAGATCTACCCCCAAGGACCTAGCATATTGGGAGAAAAAAATATAATCCCCTGTGGGTACTTGTCCACTCACATGAATATAATCAGTGGGGCTCCATGTCCAATAACTAGTCTACAGTATATACACACTATACACCAGAAGAGGTCAGCATAAAGACCATGTGACTGAGCCTCAGGGACTCATGGCACACCACAAATAATCATTCAAGAAAAATTGTGAAAAAAATCTCCTTATGAAATAATCATAATGATGTCATTTAAACTAAACGCAATGAACCATCACCTTCAATCACTGCCAAACAAGCCAACACTGTCCTCAAATATGTCTAGATGTTAGCCACACATGTATGCACTCAATCCCGAATTGTAAATATTCAGCAACCAGAATAACTGGATAGTACAAGGGAATATGTGCGCATCCTTCCCCACCAAAAAGCATGTAAGAACAGCTGAGTAATGATTATCCAGCGTGCTGAAGCATAAAGTGGCAAAACAGCAAAACAGCAGTAGAAACAGTCACAGAAATCAGCACATAGCACGGAAAGAACACAGCTCATAACACAGCATAGCTCTATAAGCGTAAGGAAGCACAGCAGGATAAAAAATCTAACTTCAGTGTATCCGTACGTCAAGATGTGTTCACACCTTCTCTGAATTATAACAGGCAACCAACCACACAAAGTCATTCAATCCACTGGGGAGTCAAGGAATGCTGTTATCTGCATTACATTGTAGTGCAGTGAACAGTCTATTACCATTCCAGTCCACTTGAAACCTTATGGCATACATGTGGGCTGGGAGGGAGGAGAGAAAAACCACACAGTCCATACCCATATGGAGTGGAAAGGAATAGAGATTGTTCACACTTTCTATCTCAACCCCCATTGAATGCAATCCTGTTTACTCACAAGTGTGAGTATAGTGATGAACGACTCCTGGATGATAAACCAGTGAATAGCCTGCCTGAATGTAAGGATTCTGCCCGACAAGCCGCTCCAAGATTAATTTCCTAATATCCATCTCCCTAAATTTTTCTCTCAGTTAATTACAGCAGTGATCTTAACAACATCTATGGTTAATCGTATAGATTTGTAAAGGCAGGAGTTACCCCCCCCCCCCTTTAAAGAAAGCTTAGTGGTACAATCAAAAAATGTACAAGTACACAGTACATGTAGCATTTCTAGAAGTGCAGAGTCACTTAGTCCATTGGAACTTCCATCTGTATCTATAGACCATCAACAGGATAGAGGAATGGATGAGGCAACTGTATGAATGGATGAGAGAGTAATCGATGGTTGGAAAGCTGAGTAGGAGAAAGGCTCATGGTTTGGCTATTAGTGGCAGTGTTCTCAGCTACACACAAGGATGACAGCTGTCAAAATGACTGGTGGATGTTGGGAGAGGGGTTTGCACCCAGAGACTTTGCCCTCTTTTTCAAATACATGGACAGTAAGGGAAGTAATGGGCTT
Organism: Lithobates sylvaticus; assembly: GCA_028564925.1. Taxonomy (NCBI): domain Eukaryota; kingdom Metazoa; phylum Chordata; class Amphibia; order Anura; family Ranidae; genus Lithobates; species Lithobates sylvaticus. The sequence goes on from CM053031.1 coordinate 155,009,279, forward strand.
ATGAAGCCAAAAAGGCAGGAAGGGGAGGAACGTGGGAGGGGAAGAAGGAGAATGCTGAGCTGCTGCATAGAGTCAGATGGGCAGGAGAGGGAAGAATGTGGGAAGGGGGAGAAAAGCACATATAGCTGAGCCATTAACCCTTGGCTTGCAGACTGCCATTATCAGGAAATTCAATGTTACTTCTGGAGACAGGGAGTGAGACAAGAAAATACAAAGCAGATAAATCAAAATAGCTGCACTGTAAATATAAGGATTGGGTATTACACCAGGTGAAAGACTTGAATAGACGTGTTTTGAATTGATGTGTTGTCGATTTCGAATGCGATAAAAGTATTTCCCCAAATGTTTTTCAGTATTCAGCAGAAAAAACATCTGCTCCAGGGGACTTATTGTTAGCAAGTGATTTAACTGCCTCAAAGCAGTTTTACTGCTACAGGGTGGTTCTCCTGTGCAGAATCATGTGTATATATATAGATGTAGACATGTGCATTCTTTTTCTTCCGAATGCATTTTCGTCCGAATTTCAGGTATTTTCGTTATCGTTTTAACAAACGATAACGAAAGTGCAGAATCCGAAAAACGAAAGATCCGACATAAACAAATGCTTTATTTTCATTGTGACAACAGTTCGATATAGATAGGAGATTCGACGCTGACAATAACAATCTGTGTCCATTTAACCTGTGGTCGAATGTGCCTAACCTTAACTCTATAAGTCCAAGATTATTCTACATAGAGAGAAAAGATTCGACGTAGAAAGGAAAGATTCGACGCAGAAAGGAAAGATTCGACGTAGAGAGGAAAGATTCGACGTAGAGAGGAAAGATTGCTGCTGGAATTGGGTGGAATTGCAGCTAAACTATACAGAGTCATACAGTTTAGCTGCTCCGTCGAATCTTCTTTGAACTTTCGACAAACACCATAAGCCTTCAATGACAGATTCAACCTTAATTCATTTGGATTTTCGGACGAATGCAATTTTTAACGAAAAACGAAATAAATAAAAACGAATTTCGGGAGTAACTAAATAAATAAATTTTTCGGACGAAAACGAAATTCCAAAACGAAATATTTCAGTTTGCACATGTCTATATAGATGTGATTCTGCACTTCTGCCTGCAGGCGGCATGCACACCACCCCCACCCCCCTAGGAGGGCCGCTTTTGCTGTGATTATTCACAGCAGAAGCCAATCTACAATTTTAAACACGGCAGATCTCCGTTCTGACATGGAGAAAGGAATGGATTTTGTGTTCCTGCGAAGCAGGGAATAAAATACATCTCTTCCCCTAGTAAAAGCACCTAACACAGTACACAAAAACACTGGCTATGCACAGTTAACCCTTTGATCACCCTAGATGTTTAATCCCTTCCCAGCCAGGGTCATTAGTACAATGACAGTGCATATTTGTTATTACTGATCAATGTATTAGAGTCACTGGTTCCAGTAAAGTGTCAAAAGTGTCAGTTAGTGTCTGATTGTCCATGGCAATATTACAGTAGTCTCGCTATAAGTCTCTGATCGCCGCCATTGCTAGTATAAAAATAATACAAATTCCCATAGTTTGTAGATACTAAAAAGTTTGGGTAAACTAATCAATAAACTTTTATTGGGATTTCTTTTTATCAAAAACATGTAGCAGAATACATGTTTTATTATTTTATTGGATATGTTTTAGAGCAGAAAGTAAAAAATATTGTTTTGTTTTTCAATTGTCATATTTTTTGTTTATAGCACAAAAAATAAAAAACGCATTGTGATCAAATACCGCATAAAGAAAGCTCTATTTGTGGGAAAAAATGACATACATTTTATTTGGGTACAGCGGTGCATGACTGCTTAATTGTCAGTTAAATACATACAAAGGAACTGCAAAGCAAACAATATTGCATTACAAAACACAGGTAATGAAGATCAAAATAGCAAAATAGCTCACTAGTGATTATAGTAGTGGAATGTAGGGATGAGCCGAACACGCCCCAGATAGGTTTGCACCAGAACATGCGAACAGACAAAAAATTGGTGCGAACATGCAAACACAGTTAAAGTCTATGGGACAAGAACATGAAAAATCGAAAGTGTTCATTTTACAGGCGTATATGCAAGTTATTGCCATAAAAAAGTGTATGGGGACCCGGGTACTGCCCCAGGGGACATGTACCAATGCAAAAAAGAGTTTTTAAAACAACAGTTTTTTCAGGAGCAGTGATTTTAATAATGTTTAAAGTGAAACAATAAAAATGTAATATTCCTTTAAATATCATGTCTGTGGGGGTCCCCCTAGTCTGCCTGTAAAGTAGCATTTCTAAAGGAAAAAAAATAATTTAAAATTGCTTGCTGTAATGTATTGCCGGATCCTGGCAATATACATAAAAAATCATTGAAAAAAACGGTCCTTTGGGTCTGGTATGGATATTAAGGGAAACTTCACGCCAAAATTATAAAAAAAGGGCATGGGCTTCCCCCCCAAAATCAATCAATCCATATTGATGGGGACAAGGGCCTCATCCCCACAACCCTTGCCCTTATCGGAATCTGGAAGCCCCCTTTAACAAGGGGGTCCCCAGATCCCGCCACCCCCTATGTGAATGGGTATCAGGTACATGGTACCCCTACCCATTCATCAAAAAAGTGTCAAAAAAGTAAAAACTACAGGAGACAGTTTTTGACAATGTCTTTATTTAAAAAAAAGTGCCATGTGATGTCCATTCATCTTTAATCACGGCGCCTGGACCCGAAAAATAGAAAAAAAATAGGCAAGGGCAGGGCCACCCGGTGACATAAACAGGTGACCCTGCCACTCTGACCTCACATGACGTCAGAAGGGGGCAGGGTCACCAGATTATGTCACCGTGTGACCCCGTCCTTGCCTTTTTAACAGCTGTCACCGTGAAAAGACAGCAGTCAGCGGGATGCTTCCCATAGAGGCAGAGCTTTTTTTTTCTATTTTTCAGGTCCGTCAGCGCCATGATTAACCACTTAAGAATCAAGGCTTTTTCTTAGATTTGTTGTTTACAAGTTAAAAACATTTTTTTTGCTAGAAAATTACTTGGAAACCCCAAACATTATACATTTTTTTCTAACACCCTAGAGAATAAAATGGAGGTCGTTTCAATACTCTCTGTCACGCCGTATATGCCCAGCGGAATTACAAGCGCCCTTTTTTTTCGAAAAAATTAAATTTTTTGAATAAAAAAAATAAGACAACAGTAAAGTTAGCCCAATTTTTTTATATTGTGAAAGAAAATGTTATGCCAAGTAAATTGATACCCAAAATGTCACGTTTAATAATTGCACCCACTCATGGAATGGCGATAAACTTTTACCCTTAAAAATCTCCATAGGTGATGTTTAAAAAATTTTACAGGTTGCATATTTTGAGTTACAGAGGAGGCTAGAATTATTGCTCTCGCTCTACCAATCGCGGCGATACCACACATGTGTGGTTTGAACATAATTTTCATAAGCTGGTGCTATCCACATATTTGTTTGCTTCTGCCCGCGAGCTCTGTGAGATGGGGCACGTTTTTTTTTTCTTATTTATTTTACCTTTTATTTAATTTTTTTTTTCTCTTTCAATAGTTTTTATTGAAGGTTTTGTATTACAATCATGACTTCAACAGAACAGATAGAGTATTCTCTTACAAGTCAGCAATGCAAGGCAAGAGTAAAATACATGCAAGTAAAAGATCTCAGAGTGTCAGGACAAATATTGACTGTCAAACAAGTACAGAGAACGCTATGAAGTTTCAGAGCATTATGTATTTTAACAATTATAGCATTTTGAATAGGCTTTCAAACTATAACGTGAACAGAACTAATACCATATTGTCGTAAGGAATGGTGGTCACCTGAGGAGCCCGTGGTTTCTAGAATCAGACAGCGGTTAGCGCTTGTTAGGTGTGGAGATTCCAGTTGGCTCCTCTAGATAATAACGAGAACTTCTACCAGATAAACCTAGGAACTCTAGACCCGCATAGCCACTACCCAAGTTGGTAAGCTAACCGATTGTTGATTTAGGGATAATGTTCCCAATGAAACCAATGCAGCTAGGGAGGCCCTGAACTTGGGTCCCCAAGATAACCACCCCACCACTATGGGTGCTTGCTGTGGGGTGATAGAGCTCATGAGCCCCGTCCAATGGCTCCCCCCCTCTAGGGCACGCATGACCTGGCTGATTCCCGGTCTCTGCATCCCCCTCCGTTGGGCAAAAGGGTCCCTTCAATCAAGGGCCAGGCTATGTTTGGTTGTAAATTCCCTACTCTAGGTAGTCTGGCTTGAGCCATGTGTCATTCTTATTTTTATTTTTACACTGTTCTTTTAAAAAAAAAAAATTGTGTCACTTTTATTCCTATTGTAATAGAAAATAAGCCATGACAGGACCTCTTAAATATGAGATCTGGGGTCAAAAAGACCTTGGATCTCATATTTACACTAAAATGCAATACAAAAAAAATTTAATTTGAAAAAATAAAAAAATAAAAATTTCCCTTTAGGAGTTATGGGCGGAAGTGACGTTTTGACGTTGCTTCCGCCCTGCAATGGTATGGAGACAGATGGGGGCCATTGTCCCCTCTCTCGTCTCCATACCCAGCAAGGACAATGATCCAATCACCTCCGCTGCTACCGCCCGCTCCGGTAAGCGGATGAGGGCACCGGTGAGCGGCGGGAGGGGGGCCCTCTCCTGCTCCCGATTAAAGTGATTTTGCGGAAAATCCGCCGCAGAGACCACTATTGTCTGAAACTGGACCGCTTGCCAAAGAAGAGGATACCAGGGTTATGTCAGCTAGTAGAAATGTATTGTGCAAGGGTTGTGGGGATGAGGCTCTTGTCCCCATCAACATGGGGACAAGGTGCTTTGGGGAGACCCCAAAGCACCCTCCCCATGTTAAGGGCATGTGGCCACGGTTCAGGAGGGGGGTGCTCTCTCTTCCCCCACTTTCCTACACCTGTCAGGTTGCATGCTCGGATAAGGGTCTCATATGGATGTTGGGGGGACCCCCACGCCATTTAAAATAAAATTGACACAGGGTTCTCCTTAGGGGATCCCCACGCCATTAATTTTTATTTTTGTGGTTCCCTTCAATACATTGTGTTATATAAACTACACTGCCTGCACTGAATGAATATAGAGTCTACACTGAATATATAGTCTACGCTAAATGCAGAGTATAAATATACTGAAGAAATTACACTTTGCTACAATGTAAAATAGTGAGTGTACAGCTTGTATAACAGTGTAAATTGTCTGTCCCCTCAAAAAAGCACAACACACAGCCATTAATGTCTAAACCACTGGCAACACAAGTGAGGACACCCCTAAGTGAAAATGTCCAAGTTGGGCCCAATTAGCCATTTTCCCTCCCCGGTGTCATGTGACTCGTTCGTGTTACAAGGTTTCAGGTGGGAATGGGGAGCAGATGTGTTAAATTTGGTGTTATCGCTCTCACTCTCTCATACTGGTCACTGAAGTTCAACATGGCACCTCATGGCAAAGAACTCTCTGAGGACCTGAAAAAAATAATTGTTGCTCTACATAAAGATGGTTTAGTCTATAAGCCTGCATTCTCATTCTTTTTTTCTCTAGCTGCCATTTTAATTAATAAACCCTTATGATATACTTTATGAGCACACCAAATATTAATAAACGTTACAGTCAGGGTTAGAATTCTATTGAAAAACTTCCTGTAAAAGTGTTTATTTTTTCTTGAAATTGTCAGTAAGACAGTAGAAATGTATTGTTATGTTACATAGTAGAGGGGTCCACAATAAGCTATTCTTTTAATGTCACCATAATGGGGACATGGTCAGACCACGTGATTAAATTCATTTTCACTTGAAACACCTTATGCAGTAATTACAAGTCCAGAAAATACATGTCAATCATTAAGTATGATCTAGGAGCTGTGGAGAGGAAGGTATGGTTCTTTTTGGTAGGTTGCAGACATCGCCAGGGATCATGGAGCTCTGCATTGTGCATAAAGGCTCAATGACTTAAAAAGGAATCTTCTCATGGGCTTATTGGCTGTTAGGGCCAAACGCAAACACGAACACCCTGCAATGCACTGAGCATTGCACAGTGCATTCTGCACCCTGATTGGGCAAAGCTTTGCCCAATCAGGGTGCAGTATAGGCTGGTTGTTAAGGAGCGGGGCCAGGAAGCTGGCTGCGGCGTCCTTAACAACCGAGCTATCAGCTGTAAATGGGTTTCCCACTATCAGTTGAATAATAAAAAAAAGTGTCAGTTAAAAAATAAAGAAAAAAACGGTGTGGGGTCCCCCCAGTCCATACCAGGCCCTTGGGGTCTGGTATTAATTTGGAGGGGAACCCCAAGCCAAAATGTAAAAAAGAAACGGCGTGGGGTCCCCCCGAAAACAATGCCAGAGTCTTATCTGGGCATGCAGCCTGGCAGGTCATGAAAGGGGGGGCGAGTGGGCACTGCCTCCCCTCCTGAACCATTCCGGGCCACATGCCTTTAACATGGGGGGGTGGGTGCCTCATCCCCACAGCCAAGGCCGGTGGTTGTGGGGGTCCCTAGATCCCAGCCCCCCCTTGTGAATGAGTATCGGTACATAGTACCCCTAACTATTCACCAAAAAGTGTACAAAAAGTATTAAATTAAAAAAGACAAGTTTTTGACAAATCCTTTATTAAAAAAATAAAAAAAATAGTGTTCCTCAATGTAAATCTACTGTCAATCACATTACCCGCAGACCCAAAAATTAAAAATTAAAAAAAAGCTCCGCCTTTTTTGGCCTCCTGCCAAATGCCTCCTCTGCACTTTGGCAGTTCTTATATAGGTATGAGGCGGGGCCACCTTGCAACATTACCTGGTGGCCACTTGTGACATCAGTATGCACCAGTCTGTGACGTCAGAAGGGGCCAGTGCCACCGGGTGACGTAGCTAGGTTGCCACGTCCCTTACCTATATAAGAAATGTCAAAGCGTAGAGGAGGCATTCGGTGGGAGGTCGTCTCAGAAGGAAGAAGCGGCTTTTAAAAATTATTTTTCAGGTCAACGGGCAGCGTGATTGACAATGGATTTACATTGAGGGACTCAATTTATTTATTTTTTTATAAAGAATTTGTTAAAAACTCGTCTTTTATTTTTATTACCGTACTTTTTGTACACTTTTTTGGTGAATGGGTAGGAGTACTATGTACCCAATACTCATTCACATGGGGGTTGGGATCTTGGGGCCTCCTTGTTAAAAGGGGCTTCCAGATTTCGATAAGCCCCCTGCCCACAGACCTCCACAACCACGGCCACAGTTGTGGGGATGGGGACCGTTGTCCCCATGAACAGCAAAGCCCCCTGCCCCAGAGCACCCACCCCCCCACGTTGAGGGCATGTGGCCTGGCATGGTTTAGGAGGGGGGCACTTGCTCGTCCCCCCTTTTGCTGACCTGCCAGGCTGCATGCCCGAATAAGGGTCTGCTATGGATTTTGGGGGGACCCCACACCACTTTTTTTGTTCCCCTCCAAATCCATACCAGACCTTAAGGGTGCTAACCGGTACCCAGGCTTGATGCAGGAGAATAGTCACAATAGCGTGGTTAAGGAAAATGGAAAGAAGCTCGATGGTGTATAATGAAAAACAAAAACAGTTAACGTCAAACAGCAAAAACAACATATAAGAAATATGTGAGACATCTAACTGGGCAGCAAATGCCTTACTTAACCACTTCAGCCCCGGACCAATTTGCAGCCAAAGGACCAGGCCCCTATTTGCGATTCGGCACTGCGTTGCTTTAACTGACAATTGCGCGGTCGTGCAACGTGGCTCCCAAACAAAATTGGCGTCCTATTTTTTTCCACAAATAGAGCTTTCTTTTGGTGGTATTTGATCGCCCCTGCAGTTTTTATTTTTTGCGCTATAACCAAAAATAGAGCGACAATTTTGAAAAAAAATCATTTCTTTTTACTTTTTGCTATAATAAATATCCCCCAAAAATATATAAAAAAACTTTTTTTTACCTCAGTTTAGGCCGATATGTATTCTTCTACATATTTTTGGTAAAAAAAAATCGCAATTAGCGATTATTGATTGGTTTGCGCAAAAGTTATAGCGTTTACAAAATAGGGGATAGTTTTATAGAATTTTTATTAATATTTTTTTTTTTACTAGTAATGGCGGCGATCAGCGATTTTTATTGTGACTGTGACATTATGGCGGACACATCGGACATTTTTGACACATTTTTGGGACCATTGTCATTTATACAGAAATCAGTGCTATTTAAATGCACTGATTCCTATGTAAATGACAGTGGCAGTGAAATAGTTAACCACTAGGGGGCGGGGAGGAGTTAGTGTGACGTGTTGTGTTTTTTTTTACAGTAGGGGGCTTGGCTGACATCACTGATCGGCGTTCCCGATGACAGGGAACATCCGGATCAGTGACAGGCAGTGTAGGAAGCGCGGGGAGAGGTTTGTTTACACAGACCTCGCCCCGTTCTTCAGCTCTGTAAACCGATCGCGGGACACCAGCGGCCATCGGGTCTGCTGGTCCCGCGGCCACGGTCACGGAGCTCCCGACCGGGTCGCGAGCGTGCCGCCGGCGGTGCGCGCGTGACCCCACGACTAGGCAATTAAAGGGGACACATATATACGTGCTTTTGCCTAGCCGTGCCATTCCGCCGACGTATATGTGCAGGAGGCGGTCGGGAAGCTGTTAATAGTTGGAGGTAACTTGTTCAAGCAAGCAGTCATCTCAAACCAAAGTGTAAAAGGTACTAGCAATGGGGCACCAACACAGAATAGATATGATATATAGATTCAGAATCAATCTGTTCAACCTGCTACTGTTTCCCAGATTGGAGAAATGTGTCCTGGTGGATAAATGGATGATTGTCTGCTGTCCCCAGGCAGGAGACCCAGTTATTTTGCCAATCTGAAACCTCCCTCTGTGAAGCACTATGCTTTTGCATATATAGTGTTTACTGATATTTTTCAATCTATTAAAGGCTTTATTCTGGATGGTTTGTACCTTTCCTATTGACTGGTTTTGGGCTCTCATGCTGTACCCTACTGGGGGTCTTTTTGCCCTGCCTTGCTGCATTGTCTGTCCTTGCCCCAACCCTTGCTCCCTGTGGGTCTTCATTCACATTGAAAGTATCATTATACTGTGAATGCATAGTTGTGTTGTAAGTTCTGTAAGTTCTTTATTGCACATAACCATAATTGTTATATTTGTTATATATGTAGGTCAAGTTTTACTTGAGGAAGTTAAGTGTCAACTTAAGGATTAGGTTAAGGTTAGGAATCCAGACATTTTTTCCCCCCACAAACTCATTGCTGAACACTACCAGCATCAGATTCAAGTTTCTAAAACTTAATGTGCCACCACTTTACAATATACAGTAAGTCTAGTCTTCAAAGCATATCATATGGATGAATACAATCATTCATTTTAAAATATAATGTTGCAACCTAAATCTAACCATATTTAAATAACAGAATGCATGCAAAAATAGGTATATGAACCAATTAATGTGCATGGCAAAAGGAAGATCTTAGGTGTAACTGAAGGTGCAGAGAGATAAGTAAACCCACAAATATGATAACAGAAGATAATGTAACTATGGATCTCTAGGTATAACAAAGCAGCTGAAACACTGTGGGATAAGTTTATCATTTGTTATGCGGCTAATTATATTGCACAAATCCTTGGCAGCAGTCAGTACTGTAATAGATGGTATTCGGCACGTTTTGTGAAAAAATTATTCTACTTTTGATATGATTCATTGTTCCACTGGTTATACAGATTAATTTTTGTAATTGCTTTTGTTTGCAGCATATTAAAAGCCGATGACTTATTATTTGTACCTTTTATTATTTTGATAATATAGTTAATATTTTTGTTAATAGATCTGTTACAAGACAGAACATGTGATGTGTAATTTTTCACTAAAATACAGTACTTTGCAATTAGAACTCATCATCCTAATGCCGCGTACACACGATCGGAATTCTCGTCGGAATTCCACTCAAACTGTCTTGCCTACACACGGTCACACCAAATTCCAATGGTAAATAACACCTCAACATACAACACGTTCGATGGCACTATAAAAGGAAAGTTTAATGCTTCCGAGCATGCGTCAAATTGTTTCCGAGCATGTGTCGGAAATTGCATACACACGATCGAAAAATCCTAAAGAAAGGTTTTCTGTCGGAACAATTAAGAACAGGCTCTCAATCTAAAGTCCGTCGGAAATGCCGACAGAAAAATACCGATGGGCATTAACACGGTCGGAAAATTTGATGGAAAGCTCCCATCGGACTGTTTCCATCAGAAATTCCGGCCGTGTGTACGCTGCATTAGACTTTTACACATTTTCTAGCCGTACAGCCTAAGTTCAAAATTAATTTAAATGTAATTTGTTGTTACTAGCTTGTTCCAAAGATTTTAACTTATTGAAGTGCATTAAAAATGACACACTTTTTAAATTTATATAGCAATCCTAAAAAAAAAAATCCTGAACTGTCCAAAGAAGCACACATACAGTATATTCCAAACAGGACTGGGTTATAAAAAAAAATCACTATCTCTGAATATCCCACACAGCACCATTAAATACATTTCTACAATTAAGTAAAGACTAGAGCACAGTGTAACAGCAACTCTGCCTAGAATGTCACCCACAAAACAGAGAGAATACTCAAAAGGGGCATTTGTCAGAAAAGCAGCGAAGAGGAAAATGGTAACTCTTAAGGAGGCTGCATAGATTTCCAGGTGAGATGCTCAAAACTATCCAGTGGATGACAATTGGCTTGACACGCTACAAAGCTGACCTTTATGGAGGTGTGATGACATGAAAACCTTTGCTGAAAAAATATATAAATTTAATTTACAATATGATAAAATTAGAAGGTGAGAAAGGGTTCTCTGGTCTAATGAGGCTAAGAAAAAGACACTACATGTGTCAGAAAGACAACACTGCTTATCATCCCAAAATCACCATAACCGTAGTTGCCAAATTCAAGACATTTCTAGGAGAAACTCATTTCAGTCTGTAAGAGACCTGGAAGTAGAACTGAGGTTTACCTTTCAACAGGAAAATTACCCTAAACACATGGCAAAAACAAAGTTGGAATAGTTTCAAATCAAGAACATAAATATCTTGGAATGGCCGAGTTAAATCCCATAACTCAATCCAAATAAGATTCTGTGGAAAATCTGTGGATATTTCTGTTCCAAGATATTTTCCATCCAACGTGACGTAGATAAGTGAATTTGTTATAGAATAATAGGTGAAATTGCAAGGTCAAGATATGCAAAGCTGTCAGAGATAACCTGAAAGACTTGCAACTGTAATTGGAGCCAAAGGTTTATGACTGGGAATGGACATTTTGCTAAAAGTAAACAAAGATATATATCTTTGTATCAAGTATACAATGCTGTGAAAAACTATTTTCCCCTTCCTGATTTTTTTTTTTTGCATATTTCTCACGCTTAAAATGATTCAGATCATCAAACAAATTTTAATATCACACAAAGATAATCTGAGTAAATCCAAGATCCAAGTTTTTAAATTAAATTATTATTTCATTTATTAAGGGAAAAAAGCTGTTCCAACCTGCCTGGCCCTATGTGAAAAAGTAATTCCCCCCTCCCATGTTTTAATCATGAATAAACTGTGATTAACAATTTTTTGGAAAGCTGAGTTAGATTTCACTTGCAACACCCAGGCCTGATTAATAACAGAGCTGTTGAATCAATAAATCACATAAATAGAAGCTGTCTGACAAAGTGAAGCACGCTAACAGATCACATAAAGCCACACATCATGCCACAATCTAAAAAAACTCAAGAACATATTAGAAACAAACATGTATCGGTCTAGGAAGGGTTTCAAAGAGATTTCTAAGGCTTTTGAACTCCAAGGAACCACGGGGAGAGTCATTATCCACAAATGGAGATAACTTGGAACAGTGGTGAACCTTCCCAGTTGTGGCAAAGCCTACAAAAATGACTCCAAGAGCATGACAATGACTCATCCAGGTCATAAAAGAACCCAGAACAACATCTAAAGAACTGCAGGCCTCACTTGCCTCAGGCAAGATCAGTGTTCATGATTCAACAATAAGAAAGAGACTGGGCGAAAATGGCATCAATGGGAGAGTTCCAAGGCCAAAGCCACTGCTGACCAAAAAGAACAGAAGAACTCATCTCACATTTACCAAAAAACATCTTGATTATCCCCAAGAATTTTAACTTTTTGGAAGGTGTGCACCCTGTTACATCTGGCATAAAACAAATACAGCATTTCATAACAAGAACATCATACCAACAGTCAGACGTGGTGGTGGTAGCATGATGGTCTGGGGCTGCAAATATGCAAAAAAAAACAGAAAGGGGGCAAATACTTTTTCGCAGCATTGTATATCCCAAAACACATTTGAAGTTTTTCTTTAATACTTTATATTAGAAGTTTTCTAATTAAACAATCAAGACAAACATTCCACACAAATCTCTACCACCGAGACTTACAATCGTACCATATAACAAAAAGAGGCATGTAACCCATATAAAAGTACATTTCAAAAGGCATAAACATAGATCAGTCATTATCAGTACCATAAATATATGTGTTACAAACAACCTCAATAACACCAGTGGTAAGACAAGGTCCCCAGTATAAATAACATGTTCATAACATACACAAACTACTAATTAGGGTTTGCAACTGAGTATTTATGACTTGCTTCTCTGTTTTGAAAATAAAGCTCATTCCAATAACGCAGACTAAAACCTCCTTGTTCTACGCATCTCAGCTACAAATAACTTTGCAGGAAGCTGTGTATCTCAGCATTAGAACAGGGTGTGCATAACCAGGGATACATATGCCAGCCCAGGGACAAACAGCAAGGGATCACACAGCTTATTACATTTATGAGGGGCCTCCCTATGTTGAAAGATGAAGTGTTCTTTCTAAGGAATGGTGTTAACATTGGTTTGCCACCCCTCCAATGTAGGAGGATGTGGGGCTATCCACTTTAGAGTGGTAAGCTTACAGGCAAGAAAAAAGTAGTCTGGATACCAGGGCCCTAATTTCCAGATGATATGCTGACCCAAGATACAAAAGGGAACAAAAGCAATCTGTTTTGGTGTCTAGTACTGCTTGCCAGTACCTAAATAGCTTGGAACAATTTCAGGGCATATGTGTCAGATCTGCTGACACTCACTGGTATCTAGGAGAGTCTTGGCTGTTTCTCCTATGTCACTGAAATGTCACTGAAAACGTTTCAGTGGAGTGTAGTATGCTCTGTGTAGTATAAACCATTAGGATAATCTCTGCTTGGGTGACAGGCATACCATTGGGACCATTGAAATGTTTCCTGTTAAGATACTTATGTCACCCTCCTAAACCTGCCCTGCCTGGAATAGGGAGGTTGGTTAGATAATTAGCCAGACGTAGGGTATAAAGACTGGAAATAAGGAATTTTTTGACAGTTACAGTCTGCCTGTATAGTCTGATATTTTTAAGGACATCTTGGGAAAATAATTGATGAATGTCCTTTACTCTTGTCTGATACTAATTGCCAAATCCATCAAATATGCTCAGTTCTGCTCGGTGAGAGTTTTCCATAGCAGAGACAACAAGGAATAATCATCATATATCAAAGTTGTATATTGTTAAAAAGTTGTATATGGGGGAGAGCTGTGGAGAGCTGTCAAAGATGTTCACCTCCAGTTGTGCAATAAGGTAGTATCTGGCCATCCAGGTCATAGTAGTAAGGCTTGGATTGGGTCCTTTCTGCAAATGGTTCCCCAGCCAGTAAAATGCTGAAGCAGAGTGGTTATAAATCACAGCTTAAAAACAGGTGCTACTCCCCTTCTGTATTTTGGTAATTGTAGGATAGGGAGCTGGATCCTGGGGCTCTTTCCCTTCCAAATTAGGATCCTGTAAAGGGAATACAATTTACAAAGCCATGAATGAGTAATGCACACTGACACCTTATAGAACACATATAAAACTTAACTAGGTTGGCTCTTCCCAAAATTTGTTTAAATTTGTATAAAATTGGGGATAGATTGTTTTTCAAGTGATCCTCAACCATGGGATGAATTATTATGTCTAAATATTTGAAATACTTTACAATTTTATTTCGGCCTGAACAAGGAGGTAGAACTAATTATTGGGGTTTTTCCAACGTTAAATATTTAACGTTAAATATTTAAATGATGGTGATATGAATACTTAAACCACATATTTTCATGTGTCAGAATTATACTGCTGACAGTTAAATAATGCAGTGGTTAATAAAATATGTACAATATTAAAAAGATAGTCCACATCCCTTCCGAACAGTGGAATAATTATAGGAGTAGCATCATACATTTAGTAGCTCCTGTGGGTCCAGGGGCTGGGAGTGGATCCCATTAGGAAGGCTGCTGGTGCAATTTAAACAGTGAAATCTACAGCAGAAAGATGTGGAGTCATCAGGATCACTGGTCACAGAATCTGCTTTATCTATTATGTCTAGTTGTCTTGGCAGTGTATATTTTTTCCCTCTGCCTCTCTTTTTTCTACTGAAGCCCAGCCACTCAGATTTTTTTTTTATTCTTATTTTTGGCAAGGGAGAAGCAAGACGATATATTAAGATAAGTTGCAACTGTCACATATACAAACAGTAACAGTATTATGAATTCCTACATCAACAGATGTGACATATGCATGCCATACAGTTAAGGCTACAGAACATATCATGTTATCACTGATCCCATTCTGTAAATGCCATAATCCTTACAGAGTAGAGTAGTATCCTTGCTTTCTCCAATTTTGAAACTTTTCAAGAAGAAAATTTGAAAAAAGTGGCCCAGATGAGAAGAACTTTTAATAAAAAGCCAAAAGAGAGTATCTGTGAAGAGGAGGAGGGGGAGTGGAAGGAATAAATGAAATTTACTATGACCACAATAGTTAAAGGGTGAGCAATCAAAGCTCCTAGTTTCCACCAAGGAATATGCTATCCAATGGTGATAGTATTCCATTAGGGGAAGTCAACCCAGTGAAACTAATGCCGCGTACACACGGTTGGAATTTCCGATGGAAACAGTCCGATGGGAGCTTTTCATTGGATTTTCCGACCGTGTGTATGCCCATCGGTCTTTTTCTGTCGGAATTTCCGACGGACTTTGGATTGAGAACCTGTTCTTAATTTTTCCGACGGAAAACCTTTCTATCAGATTTTCCGATCGTGTGTGTGCAATTCCGACACGCAAAATTCTTGATGCATGCTCGGAAGCATTAAACTTCCCTTTATAGTGCCGTTGAACGTGTTGTATGCCACGTGTTATTGACCATAGAATTCTGACGGGAAAACCATCAGAGCTTTTTCCAACGAGAATTCAGACCGTGTGTACGCGGCATAAGACTTTCTGCATGTTTCACTTGGAAGGTTACATGTGGCAACAAAAAATGTCATTGTATGTAAATTGTGGATTTTCTGAAACCACGTGGCGAAGGTAGGGGTTGAGGTGGAATGCATGCTTTAGCCACATTTATCATATGTATCAGCAGGGAGTGCAAATATCTACACAAATTATTTAAGTGCAGCAGGTATGCTGCTGGTTTGTTCCCCATGAAAATGTCTTCGAGTCTGTTGATGTAAGTTTGCACTGCATCCCAGAAAGTCCTGAGAGAGGGGCACTGACAAAAAACATGTCAAATTGCAGTAAGCTCCTTTAAGCGGAGGTCCAGCTGAAAATTATTTTTTTTTAAAAGTCAGCAGCTGCAAACACTGTAGCTGCTGACTTTTAATAAGCACACATACCTGTCCACGGTGCCTGTGATGTTGGCCGCCTGAGGTCGATCTGTCCATCAGATCGGGTCCCGGCGCCTCCATTCAAACTAAGGGAAACAGGCAGTGGAGCCTTGCAGCTTCACTGCCCATTTCTGCTGCACATGCGCGAGTCGCGCGGCGCTTTGTGAATGGCCAGCTGTGTTCTGGGACACACACATTTCCCAGAACACAGCGCGCCCCATTCCCCAGAAGCCACCGTGAGGAGGAGGAGAATGAAGATTACCGCAGAGTAGGAAGTGGCAGATTAGGACGATCTGCCTAGCAACAGCCATTTCCGGTAAGTAAAAAAATTTTTTTTTTTCAATTTTTTTCCAAATTTTTATGTTATGTAATTTTCTTTTTTTTTTAGGGTGAATCTCCGCTTTAAGGCATTGCTGGTATAAAACTGTGAATAAAACCTGTGTAGAATTGTAAGAACCTTATACCACCTGGATACGTTTTTAAATACCAATTGTTAGGTGTTTGTCAGGGCAGGTGTTATCAAATGGGGTGGGTGACATAACTAATTCTTTGAGTTTGGGTAATGAAAGGAGAAAATGCCTGACTTGGCTTTCTCTCCACAATGACAAAGGAGTCAATTATGCCACTCTGATTTTAAAGTGATATTAAAGGTTCTATTAAAAAAAAAATAACAAACATGTCATACTTACCTGCTCTGTGCAATGGTTTTGCACAGAGCAGCCCCAATCCTCCTCTTCTTGAGTCTTCTGGCTTCAGGCCCCTCCCTCCTGCCGAGTGCCCCATAGCAATCAGCTTTCTATGGGGGCTCCCAAGCCACTGCTCCGTGTGTCCAGGGGCGTAACTATAGGGGGTGAGCAGTCGCGAGCGCAACCGGGCCCTGTGCTGCAAGGGGCCCATGCCGCCCCCTCTACATATGGGACAGGGACTCCTACTTACGTGGGGACAGGGACTCCATCTCCCCTAAGGACAAGGACCCAATCTCCTGGGGACAGGGCCCACTTCTCCCCAGAGAACAGGGTCCCAATTTCCCTTTCCCTTCTTCCTCTTTGTCTCAAAGGTGTAACATCTGTTTAGACTTCTGATATCTCACCAAAGTCCCCCAACGGGACTCCTAAAAAATTGTAAAAAATAATAAAAAAACTGCTGATACCAGTGGTGGAACTACAGGGCTCACAAAAGTCGTACCTGTGACCGAGCCCTGGAGTTCCACCACCGGACTCGGAGGGAAGGGCCTCGGCTGGGGTTCAGGGGGGCCCTTCATGGTTTCTTGCACCGGGGCCCTGAAGGTTCTAGTTACACCACTGCGTGTGTCCATTTACGCACCAGCACAGCTTGGACCCAACCCCGCTCTCTCCTCATTGGCTTACTGGCTGTAATTGACAGTAGTGGGAGCATATTGATACCGTTGATACCGTCTGAAGTATCTCCTTTTGCAACAGTTAACATTGCCAATTACCACAGAGAAAGAAAGGCTACTGGGGGGTCCCATCAAAATTCTACTATGGGTCCTATGATATTTTGTAACACACCTGCTTCTAAATAAACAAATTTCAGCACTTCCCCTGTCATGGCTACATTATAGGAAGATTGTCCCCACTGTTCAGCATTAAGCCAGGGAGAATGTAATGAAGACCAATCACTTTCCACTGTGCACGCTAACATAATAATACCAAGAGTTAACCAACATAAGCTTTTATTTACCTGTAGTCACTAACTACAATTTTCAATATCTTGGGGTTGTATGTATGGAAAGAAACAAAGTATATAAATGTCATTGTTTTTAGTACCCACTCAAAAGTAAAGGGTTTCTTTAAATCTGTATAGTGGGCAGAACCATAGGAAACATTATTGAGTGTACCAGTGGGCAACCATTGATGCCCAGTGCATGTTTACCAATGAATATCTATGACTGTAAATAAGCCACATTATTCAAGGCAACTGATTAAAAAAAAACTGACACTATAGCACACTCTTTTGTGTAACTGTTCTACACATTTATGTACAGTGGTGTGAAAAAGTGTTTGCCCCCTTCCTCATTTCCTGTTCCTTTGCATGTTTGTCACACTTAAGTGTTTCGGAACATCAAACCAATTTAAATAATAGTCAAGGACAACACAAGTAAACACAAAATGCAATTTGTAAATGAAGGTGTTTATTATTAAAGGTGAAAAAAAATCCAAACCATCATGGCCCTGTGTGAAAAAGTGATTGCCCCCCTTGTTAAAACATACTATAACTGTGGTTGTCCACACCTGAGTTCAATTTCTCTAGCAACACCCAGGCCTGATTATTGCCACACCTGTTCACAATCAAGGCATCACTTAAATAGGAGCTGCTTGACACAGTAAGGTCCACCAGAAGATCCTTAAAAGCTACACATCATGCCGAGACCCAAAGAAATTCAGGAACAATTGAGAAAGAAAGTAATTGAGATCTATCAGTCTGGAAAGGGTTATAAAGCCATTTCCAAAGCTTTGGGAATCCAGCGAACCACAGTGAGAGCCATTATCCACAAATGGCGAAGACATGGAACAGTGGTGAACCTTCCCAGGAGTGGCCGGCCGCCCAAAATTACCCCAAGAGCGCAGCGACGACTCATCCAAGAGGTCACAAAAGACCCCACAACAACGTCCAAGGAACTGCAGGCCTCACTTGCCTCAGTTAAGGTCAGCGTTCATGCCTCCACCATCAGGAAAAGACTGGGCAAAAATGGCCTGCATGGCAGAGTTCCAAGGAGAAAACCACTGCTGAGCAAAAAGAACATCAAAGCTCGTCTCAATTTCTCCACAACACATCTTGATGATCCCCAAGACTTTTGGGACAACATTCTGTGGACCGATGAGACAAAAGTGGAACTCTTTGGAAGGTGTGTGTCCAAGTATATCTGGCGTAGAAGGAACACTGCATTTCAGAAAAAGAACATTATACCAACAGTAAAATATGGTGGTGGTAGTGTGATGGTCTGGGGCTGTTTTGCTGCTTCAGGACTTGGAAGACTTGCCGTGATAAAAGGAACTATGAATTCTGCTGTCTACCAAGAGATCCTGAAGGAGAATGTCCGACCATCTGTTCGTGTACTCAAGCTGAAACGAACTTGGGTTCTGCAGCAGGACAATGATCCTAAACACACCAGCAAGTCCACCACCGAATGGCTGAAGAAAAACAAAATGAAGACTTTGGAGTGGCCTAGCCAAAGTCCTGACCTGAATCCTATTGAGATGTTGTGGTATGACCTTAAAAAGGCCGTTCATGCTCGAAAACCCTCTAATGTAACTGAATTAGGACAATTCTGCAAAGATGAGTGGGCCAAAATTCCTCCAGGACGCTGTAAAAGCCTCATTGCACGTTATCGCAAACGCTTGGTTGCAGTTGTTGCTGCTAAGGGTGGCCCAACCAGTTATTAGGTTTAGGGGGCAATCACTTTTTCACACAGGGCCATGATGGTTTGGATTTTTTTTCACCTTTAATAATAAACACCTTAATTTACAAATTGCATTTTGTGTTTACTTGTGTTGTCCTTGACTATTGTTTAAATTGGTTTGATGTTCCGAAACACTTAAGTGTGACAAACATGCAAAGGAACAGGAAATGAGGAAGGGGGCAAACATTTTTTCACACCACTGTATGTATGCATCTAAAATACATACACATGTTTGATGGGCTATGCCAATATCATATTTGATGTGCCAGGTGTTTAAAACAGCAGAAAAAGGCCCATTAAAAGCTGTTTTTTTTCATTCAACCGTTAGCTTGCGTTCTATTAATTAGATTTAATATAATGTAATTTTCTAAACCGGAGTGAATTACCAGTGATCTGAAAATTAATTTAGACCATTAGTTTAATTATAGAAACTGATGGAAGTTTTATCAGACAATTACATGAAGAGCAAAAACATGAACTGATTTACACACTGTTGTGCTTCTTAATTCTTCTTTCTAGAGCAGACAATGCAACTGATTACAATCTACAATCAATACATCTGTTCTGAAATCTGTTGCCAGGGTTTTGTGTCACAGAGAGCAATGCTCACTGTAACTCAACAATTATCAACAGAACAATTCAAGCTGGCTAGGTTTTTCCCCTGTTATTTATCATGAAAATATCTTAGAAGTACAAAGCCTGTTATTTTCACAATGAATGCAATGTCCGACAGAAAGTGTTCTTACAATCCAATGTAATACCCGCTGCTACTATACCTGAGAACACACTGAGTACATGACCTACTAACCTTGGTTGGGAGTATAAATTCATATACAACTTGAGTTAAAAACCCACAACAGCAAAAATGTATATCTATCCGTATCTATCTACAGTATCTATATATTTATCTATCTCAAATATATATATATATTTTAAAAAAATAAAAAATATATGTATATATTTATATGTAGAACTGACCCCTGAAGGCGCTGCTTTTTTTTTGGGCTTACCGTTACCTTCCTCGCCTCGTCTTTGTCTAGGGGTTCCCGTGGTAGATATCCCAAAGAAATGTAGAAACTGACTCTTGATCTTCCTTTCGGGTTATTTATTTGAAAGATAACACAGTCTCTTAATATAGGGTAGAGGGTTAGGAAGAAAGTCCAGGTACTTTTGGAACTGCAAAGATAGGAAGTGTCTTATTGTAGAAATCCAGAGAATAACTGTTTCACAGCTGGATTGTCACAACCACCGGATAGACCTCCTCTCACTAGGCCTAGCAGCCGGTAGAGTGTTAGGTAAGGCAAAGTCTCTGCCACAGACTTGGATGTAGAACACTTAAACAAAGTCTCTGCCACAGACTTGGATGTAACTGAGGGACTTTAGACAAATTTAAAGAGGTATCATACGGTACCAGTAGCTCTCAGCCAGTCCGGTGATACCGTATGAGTGTAGATCCATTTAGAGTCCTTCAACTTAGCCTCCAGGCTCCTTCAGAGAAACCAGCCTTGTGCATGGCCTTCTCCTGAAGAGTCCTCCCCTGGATGCTTCTCCAGTTACTGGGCTTCTCCTTAGACGAGACGGCACCGGACCACTTTTGAATCCTTAGGACTCGATATCCATTCAAGCCTGTCCCTGCAATTGCTTTGCCTCGGGCTATCCAGCCCTGAGACCGGGAATTGCATGGATCCGCACCCCAGGCCAGGAGGGCCATGGGGGCTGGTCAGGAGGACCAGAACCAAACAGACAGAAAATATCTTCTAGACCGGAACCCTGAAGTACATGATCTCAGTACCTTAAATACCACCTCCCAATATGCACAGCAGGATGAAACTCCCACTGGGCTGGTTCCGAGAAAAGAATGGTACCCAATACGCCCAGCCAAACTGCGTTCTCATACCTGCCAGCGGTGACAGCGACACCTACGGGCCAAGGAGAACTCAGTGCAATTCCAGCTAGACTGGTACTGAAACCATATTTTGGCATAAAAAAAAAAAAAAATATATATATATATATATATATATATATAGCATTTTTACCCTGTACAAAGCATTAGTAAGACTTCATCTAGAATATGTAGTTCAGTTTTGGGGACCATTTCACAAAAAGGATAATAAAGAACTGGAAAAAATTCAGAGAGGGACCCCCAAACTGATAAGAGGCATGATGGAGCACAGCTATGAGGAAAAATTTATTAGCTGAACAGAATGCATTCTCTCTTGAGAAGAAGATGTTAAAGGGGGATATGATCACCATGTAAAAGGTGATATACAGTAATATATAGTGAACTTGGTGTAGAGTTATTTATTTTGAAGTCATCACAAAAGACAAGGGAATGCTTTTTATTGTCTGGAGTAAAAGAGATTTAACCTCCACATATGGAAATGCTTCTTCATAGTAAGAGCTGTGAAAATGTGGAATAGACTCTCTCAAGAACTGGTTCTGGCCAGCTTAATAGCTTGTTTTAAAAAAATATCTGGATGCTAAATGCACAAAATATAACTGGATATTAACATTTATAGGTAATAACACCAGGGATTGTTGATCCAGAGTGTATCCAATTGCCTTCTGGGGGATCAGGAAGGAATCATTTTTTCCCCCGCTAGAGCAAATTGGACCACGCATTAAATTATTATTTTGTGGGTATAGGATTCTGTGTACTGTATGTTGATTTTCTATTTATTAACTTTTTTTCTGTTGGTAAAACTAGTTGTACTTGTACCTATTTTTTCAGCCTTACAAAATCTGTAGATATAATGTACAAACTTTAACCACAAAATGTATTTAAATAAATCCCGAAGTCACAACATGAAGTCTCTCTAGTGCAGGATTAGTAACAGGTGTTTCAAATAATAAAAAAAAAAATAAGCAGTGAATCTGCAATAAAAACTCTTTGCCTTAGTCAATTTAAGTGCATCCACACCTCCACCTAAAACCTAAATGTCACTCGCCAGATGATCTTAACTTTCTGTTTCAGGAAAGGTAAATAGTGTTTTCTAGGATATCTGTAGCAATAAGTCTCAAGTAGAATGCTCCACCTTTTAATTGCACTATCCCAGGATCCAAATCCCAGACTTCATTAACTCTCTATTCAAGGTTCACATTACTTTGGCATTGCTTCTTCAGTACAATCTACCCTATTATCTAATTGTACTCTACCAAGATCCAAATCAACTAGGCAGCAAAAATATGAATAATAATATTTACACTGTCCAACAATTTTTGTTCAAAACAGTTATGCCCCGTACACACGGTTGAAAATTCCGACCACAAAATCCATTGGGTTTTTTCCGACACTGGTGTTGCATACACACGGTCGGACAAAGTTGTCAGAAAATCCGATCATTCTGAACGTGGTGACGTTTGTTGCATATAACGGAACTACGTAGAGGCTAATAGCCAATAGCTTTGGTCTCGTAATTTGATCTGAGCATGCGTGGCACTTTGTCCGTCGGAATTCTCTACACATGATCGGAAAAAGTCCGATCGGATTTTGTTGTCGGAAAATTTGAGAGCAGGATCTCTCCGACAGAAAAAGTCAGATGGAGCCCACACACGTGCGGATTTTCCGACAACATGGTTCGATCGGAAATTTTCCGTCTGAATTTCCGACCGTGTGTACGGGGCATTATAGTTGTGCAACATTATTTATAATATCTTGTGGTGACATCTTGTGCATTATATTTGTTAATAATAACATCACTGACAGCTCCAGTCCACCCCCCTCTCCCCCACATCTGATATCCCAGGCATCTGCTGTATCGGATGGTGATTCTGAACCCACACTATCTGAGGTGATTGCAACTATTAAGGTTAGTTACATGGACCCTATAGGGAAGGTAGAGGAGCTTGAGTTAGATATATCTATCCTGTGCCAGGACATGCAAAAGATATGGGAGAGAGTGACTGGTAATGAGAGGCAAATTGGTGATTTAGAGGGCACCCTCCATAAAATATCCACTCTAAACAAAAAGGTACAGGAAACAGAGGACAAGGCTGATGATCTTAAAAATCACCTCAGAACAACCTGAGGCTGATGGAATTGCCTGAAATTGTCAAAGGCTTCAATCCTGTAGCTTTCCTAGAAAGAATTCATCTATGACAGGTGCATTTACACTCATATTTTGGTGAGCAGGGGAAAAAAGGGGAGCACGGCACCTTATCACACATAAGAAGATTCAGAGCACTGATTGCAATGTGAAGAAAGCACTATTGCCCTTTGTTGGGAGGACTTTTATGATTTTTTGCACAGCTGAATTTTATGATGGTAGCACCAATCTTTGAAAAAGGACCAAGATATATCCCTGGGAACTACAGACCCGTTAGCCTAACATCAATAGTATGCAAACTCTTGGAAGGGATGATAAGGGACTATATATAAGATTTTAGTAATGAAAATGGTATCATTAGCAGTAATGGATTCATGAACAATCATTCTTGCCAAACAAATCTATTAACCTTCTATGAGGAGGTGAGCTGCCATTTAGATGAAGGAAGACCCATAGACATAGTGTATCTGCATTTTGCAAAGGCATTTGATACAGTTCCCCACAAATGTTTACTATGCAAGCCAAGGTCTGTCAGCATGGACCAAGGGGTGAGTACCTGGATTGTGACTGAGTTCAGAGGGTAGTCATAAATGGGGAGTACTCAGAATGGTACAAGGTGGAAAGTGGGGTCCCTCAGGATTCTGTCCTGGGACCAATTCTATCTAATTTATTTATAAATGACCTGGAGGATGGGATAAACAGCTCAATCTCAGTATTTGTGGACAATACTAAGCTAAGCATGGCAATAGCTTCTCTACAGGATGTGGAAACCTTGCAAGAAGATCTCAACAAATTAATGGGGTGGGCAACTACATGGCAAATGAGATTTAATGTAGAAAAAAATTAAATAATGCATTTATGTGGCAAAAACATGAATGCAATCTACTTACTAGGGGGGGGGACTTCTTGGGGAATCTAGGATGGAAAAGGACTTGGGGGTCTTAGTAGATGACAGGCTCAGCAATGGCATGCAATGCCAAGCTGCTGCAAGTAAAGCCAATAGAATATTGGCATGCATTAAAAAGGGAATTAAAGGGGTAGTAAAGGAATTTTTTTTACCTCCACTGTGCAGCTCATTTTGCACAGAGTGGCCCCGAACCTGGTCTTCTGGGGTCCCTTGGCGGCTGTCTTGGCTCCCCCTGCAAGTCCTTCTCACCTAAATGCGAGCTCCCTCGCATGGTGAGAAGAACTTGCGGCCGCGCTCCCGTGATACAGCCAGCGGCTATAGCCGCTGGCTGTATCACTCGGCCCCGCCCCCTGGAACAGCGCGTCATTGGATGTGATTGACAGCAGCGCAAGCCAATGGCTGCGCTGCTTTCAATCCATCCACTCTAGCCAATCAACGGCCAGGGAGAGCGGCAAAGAGGATGTCAGGGGACATTCGAGGGGTCGGGTAAGTAAAACGGGGGGGCTGGGGGTCCGGTATAGTCAGATGTTTTTTCACCTTAATGCATTCTGAAAATTTTTACCTTTACAACCCCTTTAACTCCAGAGATAAAATGATAATTATTCCACTCTACAAGACTTTGGTCCGGCCGTACCTGGAGTATGCTGTCCAGTTCTGGGCACCAGTCCTCAGGAAGGATGTGCTGAAATGGAGAGAGTACAGAACAGAGAAGGGCAGCAAAGCTACTAAATAGACTAGAGAATCTTAGTTATGAGGGAAGATTACTAGCACTGAACTTATTTTCTCTGGAGAATAGACGCTTGAGAGGGGATACTGGTGGCCCCACAATAGAGATAAAACTTTTCCGTGAAAGGACATTTAAAAAGACTCGTGGCCATTCACTAAAATGAGAGGAAAAGCGATTGAACCGGAAACTGCGTAGAGGGTTCTTTACGGTAAGAGCGGTACGAGTGTGGAATTCTCTTCCACAAGCAGTGGTTTCAGCTAGGCACCTAAACGACCACAACATACAGGGATATACAATTTAATATTGACATAAAAGCACACACACTGGTTGGACTTGATGGACTGTCTTTTTCAACTTTACCAACTATGTACCTTTTTTTTCATGATTCATGGTGTATATGTATGAATTGTATTCAAGGGGACAGCGCTGGGGGGATCTTTATTTCCAGCAGCAGTCCATGCACTCGTTTGTAGCACTTTATGTTTTGTTATTATTATTTAATAGACACTTGTTTGTACCTTAGCACTGGCATACAAATATTAGACTTCATAGAAATCTGTCTGGTGGAGAAATTTGGGTGAGATTGCCTGTCAAAATGCTTTGTCATCAAAAGAGCCCATAGGGTCCCGGGTAGGCCTCTTCCACCAGGTAACCCACCTCAACCTATGGTAATCCATTTTCTCAATTACAGGGACCAAGATGCTATCCTTAGGGTGGCCAGAACCTTTGGATCAAAAATGCTGACTATTCCATGCAGGTTTGAAAACTCCATGCACATTCAGTTTGCTAAACAAAAGTTGAGAGCCCCCAATTTCCAATATGCTATGCTGGTTCCATCAAGATTACAGATTTGCACACCAAACTGTGAACCTTCTTCTTTACTACACCTGAAAGTGCCTTAAATTGGTTGGAAACACTGCTGTAACCCTGCCGATTCCTCCATTGGCCCACCAACCACTTGAGGCTATATGTCCTCCCGGACCAATCTTGTTATCCGCTGCTTTAATTTGCTTTAGAGTAGGATTACTGTGCAGTGTTAGTATATTTCCTAATTGCTTAGGTCATGTTCCCCAGCATATTGTTTTCTTCCGGCATTAGGCTCGCTCTGCTGGGCTGAGCAGGGCAGGGTTTCATTTTAAAATCCTAGTTAATGTATGGGATACTTACTTGTTCTAGTTAACTGTGGTTGTGTGTTAGTGTGCATGTGTGTATGTGTGTGTTTCTCTTTTCTTCCTTTATTGTTGGATTGTGACTGTGATTTCGGAGGGGCACCCCGTGTCCCTGTTGGACTTTACTCCTTCGGTATATGCCCATTGAATCTTGGCTTAAGTAACTTTCCATTCTTGGAATATCAGAGGCCTGGATTCCAAATTTAAACAGGCTAGTCTCTTTGAATTGCTTAAGGCACACAAACCACACATTTTATGCCTGCAAGAAACCAATTTAATTGGATCTAATTCCTTACTTTGAAAAAACACTGGGTGGCCTGGAATCTCCATGCCACATACTCTAATTATGCATGAGGTATTTCAGAGACAAGTACACAGTATAGAAGGATGTGCTTTGTTCATATTTAATTTCCGAGGTTTACATTTTAAATTAAATTATGAGCGGGGACACAGGGGTCTAGAAAATAGCATTTTCATTTTCACTCACAATAATATCAAACTTAAAGACAATTATACATTATAGAAGTACACATGTATGACCTAAAAATTCAGTTTTGTTACATTGCATATATTTTTAGAGTACCCTAGTATATTCCTACTTTATTTATTATAGTTTCATGTGTTATATTTTAGGAAAAATATGTCTAATAAAGAAATGCTGGGATGTTTCAAATGGAATGAATAATTAAATAATTCTTAATTGCTAATTGCCGAAGCCATGCAAATAATTTGATAATTAGATGACTGTAAGCATTACAAACATATAAAATATTTTTTTACTTTATTATATTCTTAGACCAGAATCTAATAATCCATTTATATAAATTTGACAAAAAAAAAAGAACCATTTATATAAATTTGACATAAAGAACTGAAGAAAAAACTGCAAAGCACAACTTAAAAGTATATGTTTATGCTTAATGTAGGTTTGTGGTTAATAGTCAAATCCTATTCTATCCTATAACTGGCTGGGCAATAATTAGTGGAATATGGGGAAAGGAAGAAAAGTATTTATATATAGTCAGTTATATATTATTCTCTTATTCACAGCTATTTATTACAGAAGTGTTATCATCTTGTAACATAGAAACACTAGTCTGCATGACTAAATGAAGCGGAGGTATGGTTGCTTAAAAATTTTATGCTATTACTCCACAAAAGCAAAGTTGATGATGTTTACTGTAAGCTTAAGCATGCACTAACTACTTGACCTCTGGTAGATTTACCCCCTTCATAACCAGGCCTTTTTTTGTGATACAGCACTGCGTTACTTAACCACTTCAGCCCCGGACCAATTGGCAGCCAAAGGACCAGGCCCCTTTTTGCGATTCGGCACTGCGTCACTTTAACTGACAATTGCGAGGTTGTGCGACGTGGCTCCCAAACAAAATTGGCATCCTTTTTTTCCCACAAATAGAGCTTTCTTTTGGTGGTATTTGATCCCCCTGCGTTTTTTATTTTTTGCGCTATAAACACAAATAGAGTGACAATTTTGAAAAAAATGCAATATTTTTTCCTTTTTGCTATAATAAATATCCCCAAAAAATATATAAAAAAACATTTCTTTTCCTCAGTTTAGGCCGATACGTATTCTTCTACATATTTTTGGTAAAAAAATCACACTTTTTTTACTAGTAATGGCGGCGATCAGCGATTTTTATTGTGACTGCGACATTATGGCGGACACATCGGACATTTTTGACACATTTTTGGGACCATTGTCATTTATACAGCAATCAATGCTATTTAAATGCATTGATTCCTGTATAAATGACACATGCAGTGAAAGAGTTAACCACTAGGGGGAGGGGTTATGGGCTGTGACGTGTGTGTTTTTTTACATTAGGGGCGGGGCTGACGCCTGACGTCATTGATCGGCTTTCCCGATGACCGGGAACAGCCGATCAATGACAGGCAGAGTAGTAAGCGTGGGGAGAGGTTTGTTTACACAGACCTCTCCCCGTTCTTCAGCTCTGTGACCCGATCGCGGGACACCAGCGTCGATCGGGTCCGCTGGTCCCGCGGCCGGAGTCCCGGAGCTCCCGACCGGGTCGCGAGCGCTCTGCTGGCGGCGCGCGTGCGATCCACGGCCAGGCAATTAAAGGGCCACATACCTGTACGTGGTTTTGTTTGGCCGTGCCATTCTGCTGACGTATATATGCAGTGGGCAGTCGGGAAGCGGTTAAACTGGCAATTGCGTGGTCATGCAACGCTGTACCCAAATACAATTTATGTAATTTTTTCCACACAAATGGAGCTTTCTTTGGGTGGCATTTTATATTGATTGGTTTGTGTAAAAGTTATAGCATCTTCAAACTATGGGATACATACTGGAATTTTAATTTATATTTTTTATTTTTTTACTTGTAGTGGTGATCTAGGGCGATCAAAGGGCTAACTGTGTGCCTAGCCAGTGTTTTTGTATAAACTGTGTGCTGATTTTTCTAAGCGAAGTAACAGATTTTATTACCTGCAGGGACACAAAACACATCACTTTCCACCATCAGAATGGAGTGCTGCATTGTTTACATAGTCAAAGCTTTGTTCTGTGTCTTTGTCCAACGTTTTGTGGGTGGACATTGCCGGTGGACATCCGCTGCCCGACACTCGCAGATTGGCTTCTGCTGTGAGTAATCACAGCAGAATCGGTCGCTGGCGGCTGCATGCTTCCCCTACCCAGAAGTGCAGGATCATGTATGTATATATATATATATATATATATATATATATATATATATATATATAGATTCTGCACAGAATGGCTGCCCTGTAGCAGTATATCTGCTATGAAGCAGTCAAGAAGTGGCTAATCAGTCAGGAAGTGGCTAATCTTTACATTAAAAGGGGCAGTCCTCCTGAAGGTGGTATCTTAATTAAAGCGGAGTTCCACCCAGAAATGGAACTTCTGCTTTAGGCACTCCTCGCCCCCTTACATGCCACATTTGGCATGTAATTTTTTGGGGGGGGAGTGGGGGCTTTATTAGGAGGGGGACTTCCTGTCCCACTTCCTCCTTCCGCCCAGGGACCGCCTAGGCAACTCCTCCTCTCCACTCCGGGAGCGCTGCGCGACTCGCGCATGCGATGCACGTGCCCGGCCGTGAAGCCGAAAGCTGTCATGGCCGGGTGCCCAGAGTGGCCATGGAGGCGCCGGCGGAGAGGAGCGGAGCGACACCCCATTCAGCCACATCGCTGGACCGTGGAACAAGTAAGTGTCTGTTTATTAAAAGTCAGCAACTACACTTTTTGTAGTTGCTGACTTTTAATAAACATAAAAGGCCTGGAACTCCCCTTAAAGATGAACCTGTGTCATCGCCTGGGTTTTCACATGTCTTTGATAATTTACCAGAGATCTTTGTGCCTTCATTCCGGACTGTTTTAAGGAATTTTAAGTGTTCTCATAATGGGTGATGTAGACCCAGAAAATCAAGTATAGATATTTCAGCAATAGAATCAATGGCAGATACATAAATGTGTTTTGTGATTGAATACTGCAACAACTAATCTAAACTATAATTTCATGACATTGTTGATGTTGGATTAAGCTGATATATTACACTATAAAATGTATTTTATTACTATTAGAGAAGCCGCTGAACGTATTTCCGTTCATAGACTACAGCAGTGATTCGTCCGCTGCGTCAAGCTTCTCGATAGACTAATTGAGGGTTGCCATGGCTATATACACATAAACAAGTGGGCCGTCTGCGTAGACCCTGCCCCGCACTGAGGAAGTCCTGCCTACGGACGTAACGCGTATGGAGTCAGGTGTCACGCTGACCCCCGTATTGTATTATATTGGTTTGACACAGCGTCTGATCTGTTCACATGCCTGCACACGGTTTTGAATGCGCCTCTTGTAAGTGAGTTTTTTGCTTTCATTTATGTGCAATAATAAATGGTTTAAACATGATATCTACCAATGGATTGAGTCTAATCTGGTTAATGGGAGAAACGGAGGATCTGTGAACCCTGCTTTATGTGCATAGCTTTGTGACCTGTTTCAGGTCGAATATTGGAGGTGAGAGGCCATCTGTATATGTGGTGGAGGGATCACTGAGTTTGTCAGACCTATCAGCCTGTATTGACGTTCGCTTTTTTCTTCACCTTCACCATTTCAGATTTAAAATGGACTGTCATATTTAGTTTAATTTAATTCATTGCACAGCACTGCTTTTATTTTTCTGATATATTACACCACTGTACCCTTTGTTAGATTCTCTCTAACATTTAATATATACTGTATATACAGTATATTCTCAATATGTATTTCAGGTAAAACAAATCAACTGATCAGATTATGACAAATATAACCATTAGCATTAGTCAAGTTTAAAGATGTAAAAAAATAAAAAATATGTCCTTCTCTAAAAGAACAGTCTTTATTGTAATTTTTAGTTTTTAAACTTTATACTATTTAATGCAACACTCATTACATTGTAGCACACGGATTAGATAATTCTGGGCAATTCTACATAAATAGCTAGTGCAGATGCCAAGTTCCATTTTCTACAGACTGTATTAATTTTTCATAAGCCAATATTTCGACTGTAATGGCTTGTAAGAGCTCTGTCGGTTTCAGAAATGCAATAACTGTCATCAGTGTTGTTAATGTTACTGTGGTTTCATAGTACATCTGAAAACACTTTACCACTTTACTTTTATAAACCATGGTTGTAGATTAACTTTATACACTATAAGTTAAAGGATAAGTGTACTCTAAGTATTTACCCTTTATTCTTTCCTGTTAGGGTCTTATTGTTTTCAGTTTCCCTATTACTTTCTGTGACGGGAGGGCCCGTGGAACCCAGAATCCTTTGGAAAGTATGGGATACCCTTGTTTCAGCTCCCCATGCACCTCGTATGTCTAAAGCCCCATACACACGCTCGGATTATCCGAGGACCAGGTCCGTCAGATCATGTCCGTCGTACTTTGTCCGATGTTGGTTTTGCGTACACACGGTCGGACAAAGTTGTCGGAAAATCCAATCATTCTGAACGTGGTGACGTTTGTTGCCTACGACGGGACTACGTAGAGGCTAGTAGCCAATAGCTTTGGTCTTGTAATGTGATCTGAGCATGCGTAGCACTTTGTCCGTCGGAATTCGCTACACACGATCGGATTTGGTGTGATCGGACTTGTTGTCAAAAAATCTATCCAGCAGGAGATAGGACTTTGTCCGTCGGACAATCCGATGGAAACTGTCCGATGGTGCCTACACACGGTCGGAATTTCCGACAACATTGTCTGATAGGACAGAATCCATCGGAAAATCCGACCGTGTGTATGGGGCTTAAGTCACCCTGTGCTATCCTGGCACAGGGTGACTGAGAAAATATATATTGGATTACTTAAAATGGGACAGTAATATTTATACACAATATCTCCCAGGATATATGTAAAGACTATTCTTGGTTTGTTTTTGATTCTGAACTCAACATGTTAATTGAAAGAGCTGATCACATTGGCCTCTGTACAATGTAGGAGACAGGCCAACTCCTAGTGGAGCTCCTCCTGTTGTGAGAATGTCCTGTGTTTAAACGTATGATAATGTATCATCTACTGTGTGCAGCTCGGTGACAACAAGTCTGACCTGTAGTAAAATCCTGATTTATCATAACAATGACCAGGCTGCTTAAAAGGATAATAAGTTATAATAGTTAATGAGCTCATGTTAATTAGGTTTCTGGTCACAGGTGTATTTTCAGAGTAATAGGAGCAGGAGGTATACACCTCCTCTTTTTACTGTATATAAGTCTTGTATTCCTTTCAATAAAAGAGTCTGATTCCTGCTTGACCCTCAACCCAGAGCCTCGTCTCGTACTTGGGGGAGAATTATTTGCATGGGTTTCTTGTTCAGATGCTTGGAGTGTTCGGTAGCTGCCTTTGTGTTTGGGTATGGAATGTCCTAAATGGCTTCAACCCCTTTCCTACACGGGGTGTCGTTACACTTTCTGTTCCCGATTTTCCATCATGCCCTTTTTTAGAGAAATCTCAACAAAAACAGAAGTCCCATCTGTGAGATTTGTCAATTGAGCAAGTGCCCTGATAAAAAATATACCATCTAATATACTTCTGTTCTAGTGAGAAACATAACACTTTGCATTTTCTTAATTTCTGTATTGGTGACCAACAAGTTCACATACTATATTAAAATTTTGACAAAAGTTGTAACCTTCCATACTCTGTATATGATTAAAAATTATAAGACCTAAATCATGAGCATTTGAGAAATGATGAAAAATGAAGATATGCAAAACCTTACTTAGCAACATACCTTATAAACCTTTGCAATGTCACGTGTTTAGTGTTAAATTAAAATGATGTTCCTAATTTTCTCCTAAATTTTAAATAGGGATACCTAATACAGTATATGTAGTCTAAAGCCCCATACACACGGTCGGATTTTCCGATGGATTCTGTCCTATCGGACAATGTTGTCGGAAATTCCGACCGTGTGTAGGCACCATCGGACAGTTTCCAACGGATTGTCCGACGGACAAAGTTCTATCTCCTGCTGGAAAATTTTTCCGACAACAAAGTCCGATCACACCAATTCCGATCGTGTGTATCGAATTACGACGGACAAAGTGCCACGCATGCTCAGATCACATTACAAGACCAAAGCTATTGGCTACTAGCCTCTACGTAGTCCCGTCGTAGGCAACAAACGTCACCACGTTCAGAATGATCAGATTTTTCGACAATAAAGTCCGCCCGTGTGTATGCAACACCAGTGTCTGACTAAATCCGTCGGACAAAATCCGATAGATTTTGTGTTTGGATTTTCCGACCGTGTGTATGGGGCATTACAATTGCTTCATGTTTGTCTACATCCTCCTCACTTAGTATCTGTGTTTGTTAAGGGTTTGTAAATGTATTATGTGTACAGATTGCTGTATTTTTTGGTAATCATATTTTTTAAACATCTTCTTCTGCTATTGACTTTTTGTAAATTTCCTTTATGATTGTCACAAGGGGGCAGAAAATCCTGCTATGTGGCAGAATATATGGACTCCAATTAGAGAACCATTTTTACTTCTGGGGGCAATTGGAGGAATCAGATGACCATGAGGTCATCTTTATACTATCAGGAGGGTGAACTTCCCTCTGTCAGACAGCAATGCAGTTGTCACTTTCTCATCCAGCATTGCTATGACCTGATCTTGAAAGACCAGGATGCTGATGCTGTCAAGCACCCTTATGTGACCTGGGGGTTATGGATAAGGGAGAACCATCTGCTTACATTTTTTTTTAAATACAGCTTCCATAAGAAATAGTGATCTATTGTGCTATAAATGGTCCTGTTCCTATGTGTAACAGTTTATTATGACAGGGGAAGGGGTTAACTACAAGTGGTAGAAATTGCTTGTGGAAAATGTGATTTTAAAAAATTAACATAATTAAATATTAAAACTTTTTTTAGATAAGGGGTGGATAGCTTAGTCTTTCAGAGACAATAGAATAGGAGAAGGAAAATTTATTTTGACAAAGACTGTATCAATGTGGCTGACAAATAGCTGTTTGCACTACTCCACAACAATAAATTAAAATCAAACTTTCATTCCCCACCTGACATTTTATTTTGCAGGTCTGAATCAGTTCATAAAAAAGATGCATTGATACATATGTCTCATTGGTTTTTAACTGCATTTAACTTTGAATAAGTGAAGTTTCACTTGAAAATATGGGTAGGGATGAAAACACTTTATGCAGTTCTAGCTTTAACCACTTAACCTCTGGAAGATTTACCCCCTTCATGACCAGGCCATTTTTTTCTATACTGCATTGCATTACTTGTACTGACAATTGCAGGGAGAAGGCAATAGGGAAGGGGGAGGAAGGGGTATGAGATGAGGGGGGATACCATAGATACTGTTATCTGAAAAGTCTCAAAAACAGTTGGTTCTTGGGTGCAGGGAATCCATGGGCCAGAGGAGCCAGTCTGTGAGCTTGTAATTTGCAAACAAAAAGTGCATCAATAAACTGGCAGACAGAAGATATCTACCCAACTCACAGTGGGATGCACAAAATGGGGAAATCAGTCCTCCAATGAGGGCACCACATGAGCTGCAAATGAAGAACCTGAGAGTCCTGGTGACACAGATCAATTCATGGAGTCCAGGTGGGTTGGAACAGGAGATGCCTAGCGCCTATCCTTGTGAGAACCTGATTGACTATGCATTAGCTTTCGGGTAAGCGTGGGAACTCTGGGATGAACAGGATGCTGAACGATGGCGAGAGCCCTCAGATGAACCTGGTGATAGAAGTTATAAGTGATGGAGAGTTGCTTTGAGGTCATCAGACAATCTACAGGTGTAG
Source organism: Lithobates sylvaticus (assembly GCA_028564925.1). NCBI lineage: Eukaryota > Metazoa > Chordata > Amphibia > Anura > Ranidae > Lithobates > Lithobates sylvaticus. The sequence continues at coordinate 155,043,639 of CM053031.1, forward strand.
TTTTGGTTCTGGTATGAGAAGCTAGCTGAGAAAGGAAAGCCCCAAGATGATGCAGTGTTGTTGTAGTATTTGTGATTGTGGTTTCAGGGCCTGCCACTTGCTAACTGTAAGCGGGGGAAAGATCTTGGAAGAGCTGATAAGTGTGATACCGGAAAGACTAGTGAATCTTGCTGCAGATAGGAGTTCTTCTTTAGAGCGATAAAAGTGCAGTTTTGTGACGATATCATGAGGTGGGCTATCTCCGTCTGACGTGGGGGCCAGGGCTCGATGGACCCTGTCCATTTCTAGGCGTTTGATCGTATGGAAGGGGCCAATTCTTGAAAGAGGGCCTTTACTGTAGATTGCGCGTCTGTGGTGGTCTCAGGAAGTCTGTGAATGCAGAGGTTTCACCATTGGATCCTATTCTCAAAGTCCTCCAAATGGGTCAAGCTCATCTGTATGATTATGAGTCACCAACACGTTGTTAAAATTCAGCAGTGCTCTGCCCCAGCTCCCTGATTTCCCGGTACAATTTGTTCTGCTTAAGGGGTTTAGTGAGCATCCTCTGAAACTGTCTGAATAGGTCAGGAGGCGCTGAGTCAGAATAGGGGGCGAGGGGGGGTCTGTATCATACTCACAATCTGCTGCAGGGATCGGTTGCAGTTGTTTTTCAGTGTGGAGCTGAGAAGGTGCTGCCACTGCCATCTTGGTGGATGCCCGGTTGAGCATGCTCCTGATGGATTTAGACTTTTTTTTCGGGCAGGTGGCGCCGTACACCAAAGAGCAGGTAGTGGGTGGTTATTGGCAGGTCTGGAGGTGTCTGCTAGAGGCTGTAATGACCTGAGCGGTGCGGATCGTCCAGCAGACATGTCCAGCACTGACGACTTTGCACATGTGCCCCCCCACTTTAACTGACAATTGCACGGTCATGCAAGGCTGTACATAAATTAAATGTATCTCATTTTCTTTCTACAAATAGAGCTTTCTTTTTTGTGGTATTTGATCACCACTGGATTTTTTTATTTTTTTGCACTAAAAATAATTAGAGAGAGAGCGTGTGCCCCCTACCTGGAAGTACAGAATCATGTATATATATGTGATACTGCATCAAGCAGCTGCCCTGTAGCAGTAAAGCTGCTATAAAGCAGCCGGTAACTGGTTAAAACAGTTTTCTTTTCGTTTTGTTTATTTGCTTTTTTTAAGAATAACTCATATTCATGGCTGGCAATGTTGGATCTTTCTCTTTAGCCATCAGAAATACATTTGTCAGCAGATGCCTTAGGCAAACACAATTGCACTTTTTTTATTTGTTGCTGCTAGAAAGGAACATATTTCAACCCACTTATCAGAAGAAAATGAAGGCAAATTCACTGTGTGCTTTTAGACCCCTATCACAATTACCAGTGGTTGGTAAGCAGGGACTTTTCAGCAAATTTCTTTATTATGCTGTCATCTATTTCATACTGAAATCAGCATGAATGCAGTTTATGAGACCTACATTAATCTCTTGCTGAGCAGAATTGTTCACAGCAAGAAATTAATGTTGGTCTCATAAATAATTATTTGTTTCTTACCCTTTTATGCAGAATGACAGTGTGTGCTGCTGCCATCAAAGTTTTTGTGTGTGACATGTATGACTTTATTACGACAAGTGGTTGGTTGTTCCCTAATGAACTGCACTAATCCCCCCAATCATGAGGGTGTCCCATTATTAAATATGTTCTGATAGTATCACTTTTTGTATATTGTATAGGTACTTAGAACTGACAGCATGATAACCATTGTCAATAGCAGTTATGCTTCAGACTGATGCAGTCTGTCACTTTTATTAATTAGCTGTACGCAAGGGAAGTTTCTTCTTGCAAAAAAAAAAAAAAACACAGGAAAGTTTTACTTTTCAGTGTGTTTTTATTTCAAATACAGAATAAGGTTTTTGAGAAAATTTATTTTTTGTTTTTAACACCCCCTGGGCCTAACTATTTGAAGTAACGCAGGCTAGAGTGGACATTTCAATTACGGTAACTCAGCTACCATTTTAATCAATATTTGCTTTCAGTTTAGTACCATTAATCAGTGTCTACTTTCAATTAAATAGGTAGGTAAATGCAATTATGTATTAGAGTGTATTTATATTTTTTATAGAGACTAATTATAAAATACTTAAAGGTTTTGGCTTTTTGCTTGTAGATACTAAGTATCATGTTTCCTTTTCCTAAGGCAGCAAACAATTCTCAATTCTATAGGCTCTGAGAATGTAGCAGCAGTCTCTGTTGTTGTCTCTCTTTATTTTACATTTTCTCAACTGATAGTACATGCATTACTTCTTCTGGCTAAAGCTCCTAGCTATAGCAGTTCAGAGTTTTACCAGATAATATCTCATATATAGAACAGATCTCAGTTAGATATCCTGAGTTATTTTAAAACAAAGGACTTGTTGAAAAAACATTTGTTTTCAGTGCCAGAAGATTGAAGCTGGTAATTTTCAGTGCAGAGCTTCCTGCACATAAAGGAATGCCTAAATTGAAAACTTACTTTAATTGGATAGGTAAAAGTCTCAAAAGCCAAATTCTTTCTTATTTTAAAGCGTTGTGGGTGACGCATTGTTACCCCCGTGGGGGTGCAGGCAGCTGGTGAGTGGGAAACCCGGAGGGGGAGCACTGAAGTCACTTGAAGAACTGTTTATGAGCACAACCCAGTCACCAAATAATTTCTTTTTGGAAATTCTAATCTTGGACTGCGTAAACCTTATTAGTGCATGTGTTGGACTATTGCATACTGGTCACTTGCGATTTGCCTTTATACTGCATCCCTCACATTCTGTTGAAACTAATACATGCGAGAGTGCAAGGATATAATCCCTGGAACCATTATTTATGCTTTGGAATTTCCATAACAAAATCACGCTGTATTACAACACTACATTTGTTTAGGTGTCTAATGGTCACACCAGCACAGGTATATCTAGGTGTGTTTTGGTTTCGGTTCTGCTTATTTTTATTTTTTATTTTTCATGTGATAAGATTGTATATCACGGATTAGCACATATTTGTATTGTCATTATAGGCACGGAGATACTTTAAATTTAACACGTAATCCTTTTAGTGGGGTAAAGACCCTTATATATGGTGACTCACTCATGAAATACCACCATATATGAAACACTTTGTTATTAAATGTGCACGCCACTCAGCATAGTGTGAATTACATTGGTGTACATTGTGCAGTTGATGTAGGCACAAACATTCTTATGGTTTATCCCCTGTTTTTTTGGGTATCGATATACACTGTTTTTTTTCACGTTGGCTTAGGCGATTAACATTGAGCCAAATCACATTGAGTCATTTATCACTATATGTCTCACTTAGCACTTAAATTATAGAACTCTTTTGAATCTTGGTGCTTATTATAGCTGCTCACATAGTAGCATTGGGAATTCTGGTACTACTAATTCCATTTAGGCAACGTATTTTATTTTTACTTTTATTTCTACTTTCTTACTCATAATACAGGTAGCGCCTGACCCCAGTATTATTAATCATTATCTCCTAAGCATTGGGGCTCACTCCAAGGATAGCCCCCATTCTTTCCCCTGAGGTGGCCGCAACCTAGACACATCCTACCTAAGCGCGGCGTATCATATATAATCTTCCAATTTTAATTGTTGGCAAATACTGTAGGTCATAAAAACAGCCAATGTGTTTCTGGGCAACACCACTCCCTCTTTTTCAGGGCTACATGAAAAATATAAAACGTAGTCATAACAATGAAAGATGAATATGCAAACATATCAGTATACACAGCAAATTCTAAACAAAAATTGTTGCATGTACTGCAATTGTCTCATAGAATTAAAATATAGGAGAATCAAAATTATATTGATTGAAAAGTTGTGGGAGGTGCATGTGTGGCAGCTCCCGAGATGGCAGCTTGATCCAGGAGTCCGACCCGCTCCAGCCATCTGACAGCCTCTGCACCAGCTATCGACAGCGGCCTCCTTCCCAGTCGACTTATCTGCATTCTGGTCACATCAGAGCCCCTTCCCATATGTCAGGTGAGCAACTCCGGAGAGAGTTGTCCCGCCAGCTAAGCTTTGGAGAGCAGACCCCAGGAAAATCCAAGATGGTGGTTGCAACTCCTCCATGCGGATACACGGAGGATACAGACTCCATTACAGACCCTCTCCCTGCATCCCAGGGAATTAGTGGTCTACCCTCAACACCAGTGAGTAACTACATCTACCCAGCAGCTTCCCCGGCATGGAAAAAATCTCTTCTGGGAAAAACTTTAGATGAAATGCTGGGCACTCCAATGATTAATAGCCCCGCAGGCCTCACTGAACTGCAACAGGCTTCACCCCCTCCCCTGGGGCACCTCACTGACACACCACTTTGTCTAAAATTGATGACCTTGAAAATAGCAGCAGACGCTACAATTTTTGTATCAGGGGTCTCCCTGAATCGATCCTGGATGTTCAAGGGGCTGTCAAGAATCTCATTAAGGACCTCATCCTAGATATCCCTGACCATATGCTGGAGCTGGATAGAGCTCACCTGGTCCTACAACCCCCACCCAAAGATGATCTTCCTAGGGATATTGTGGTCAAACCACACTTCTATGCTGTGAAAGAGGAGGTCATGAGGAAGGCCTGCTACTCTGAAAATCTCTCTTTACAAGAAAACCCAGACTTGTCTCTCACAACCATCCATAGGCGGAGATCCCTGAAACCCCTTCTGGTGGCCTTATCCCACAAATCTGTGAAGTATTGGTGGTTCTTCTCCTTCTGTCTTCCCCTTATGCCTACAGTTTAAATATAGGAATACATCTTACAATGTTGCATCTTTCCAGGATGGGGAAAGCCTACTGGTCCAACTTGGCATCATCTTTCAAGATTCATCTTCTTCGTCTTCTGCTAATCACCAAAGCTCTTCAAAGCAACCCCCTCCGATTAGCCCCTTGACCCCAGTCAAGAAACAAACGAGACATCGGGACTCCAGCCCACCCTGAGGGAGCCATCAACCCCTGGCTGTGCACATAATATCCTTTGGTCCCCCCTTGGCTTGAGGGACACAATCCTGGTTCTTGTTATCTGACTAAACCCCAATACTATTACGCCCATCTGGGAGGCATCTCCATCTCAAATTGACTTCCCTCCCTTAGGTTGAACTCACATTTAAATGGAACTACAGATAATTCGGAGTACCTCTTTTCATGCTCTCTCTGAGGTTTGGGCCATTTACGGTGCACCTCTGAGGGGTAGTATGCCTTGTTTATCATAATTTTATCATTGGCCTTACTGGGGAGACACCCTGATCTGGTTCATGACAAACCTGGTGGTGTCAGCTTTCTCTCCCTTAATGCCTTCTGGAACCCGTACCTTATAATCTGTTGGTCTTTATTGTTACGTTTTGACTTGTTATAGCCTGGTGAGGTATAGTCTAGGGCCTTAAGATTTCCTATGTTTTTTATATATTTTTTTTACGTTTTATTTTTACTTTTGAGGCTTTAAGGCTGGAATAGTTTTCATGGTCCTCCCCCTGTAGTGACTCAGAGTTGATAGCACCCTGTTTATCGCAGGACGCATATTAATTTTTTCTTGGTGTGCAGGGCTAGGCATGTCTGGTCCTGTGTCCAGAGAACACAGAACAAACCCAGCTCTGGGTTCTTTTCTCCTCCCCTCCTACATTTTTCTTTTCCGTACCCTTATGTTCTTCTTTCTCTTCCAGATACCTATGCGGAGGCCTCAGCAACTCTTGAACAGTTTGGGATTCGAGCCTCTTTGGACCAGTTTCTCCGTGGACCCTCAGCAGGACTCTTGGGTATGTGTCCATCATCTGATGGCGTTTGTCTCCTCTCCTTTCCATGACTAATCTTTATCAACTGGGTGGGACTCTTAGAGTGGCATCCCACAACACACAAGGCCTCAATTCTACGATAAAGAGATGCAAGGTGTTTCAGCATTACCACTCTCAGGGTCTTGATGTCCTCATGCTACAGGAGACTCACTTCCCTGGGAATCTTAACCTTGTGTTTGTCCATCATACATTTCCAACCTTCTATCTAGCAAATGCAGAAGCCAAAAAATGGGGAGTAGATTTTTCTCTAAAAAAGTTTCCTTTTCTCACTCCCAGACAATTAAGAACCGGGAAGGTCATTATATTCTAGTTAAGGTACATATTGACGGCTGCCTATACACTTTCATTTCTTACTATGCCCCAAACTATGGTCAGGTCACATTTTTCTCAGAAATGCTCCACTCCCTTTTCCCCTATCTGGAGGCTCAAATTATAATGGGGGGGGGGACTCCAATATTGCGTCTGACCAGCTCTCAGATAAATACGGGGCAGGGATACCCCTTCTCATAAGACCCCCTAAACAAACCTTTCGCATAGCCTGGCTTCTCCATTCTCTGGGACTGGTAGACATTTGGAGGGAGCTGAACCCCTCCTCCCGGGATTTCACGCACTACTCGGCACCTCACAAAACATATGCTAGAATCAATCGTATTTTTTTTCTCACTTTAGATATCTGTTTTGCAGCTCAGGCATCCATCCGTGATATCTCCTGGTCAGTTCATTCTCTGTTCCTTCTAAAACTCAATAAGGCCCCCTTCCCGTCAGGCCCATACCCATGGCGACTTAATGAATCCCTTTTAAGTGCCCTGGTTAGATGCACTATGTTAGAGAAGGACATGAGGGAGATCTTATTTTGAATTACGTAGAAGACATTATCCCAGGCTCCTTATGGGGGCACATAAGGTGGTAATCCGCAGAAAACTCATCCAGGTAGCTTCCCAACTAAAACATGAACATCAGGCCTATATATGTAAAGTGTTTGTTAAGTGTAAAATATTATTTACTGCTACCCCCTCTATTAGAGGCTGGCATACCACACTTTGTAAGTCCTTTGTAAAAACAAGCATTGTAAATAGCTATTTAGAGCTGTCTTCAGGTCGGTCACATAGCTTTACAGCTCCAAGACATTGCTTCTGCGGGAGGGGCTGTGATCTGCCTCCGACGTCAGCTGGGGAGAGCACGTGACCTCCTGCAGAAGCAATGCATCGGAGCTGTGAAGTGGCCGTGAGTCATGTGACCGGCCTGAAGACAGCTCTAGATAGATATTTATAATGCTAATTTTTACAAAGGACTTACCAAGTGTGGAATGCTGCCTCTAATAGAGGGGCTGGCAGTGACAATTGTAGGTTTTTTTATTTTTAATAGCAGCGGCAGGCGGCGGGGGCTTCTGAGACAGAGACAGAGAGAGGGATCTGACAGTCAGGAAAAAGGGAAAAGGGGGAGAGAGGAGAGCAGATAGGACAGCTACGTATGATGGAGGGACGTACTCTAACCACAGTGGTCAGGGCTGAGCAGCCCTGGTTATTGTGTCCAGTATAGAGAGGGCATACAGGAAGTGGCAGGTTCAGGGTGTTTTTTTGCAGTTTAGAGGGGGGAAGATTACACAGCACAAGAACTATGCTGTGTAATCTGCTTTAAGGGACCAGAATCTAAATAATTATTTTGGGGTTAACAAACACTTTAAGCTTGAAAAGGCGTTTAAATCACTCAGCAAAGCCCACAAACATAACCCTACTCTGGCCTTGCTAACCAACCTCGATTCAGATAGATTGGCTCTGAACCTGGCCCTAACCTCTGCAGCAGAAAAGATCTTAACGTGGGGGGTAGCCCATTTCTACCTTCAGAGAAACAAAATAGGGACGAAACTTACCCCTCTCACCCTAAAATCAAATCCTTGACGAGTGCTATTACCAAATTCGCAATCATATTATGGAATCTTTTCACTCGTTCTTCTCAAAACTGTATAGTAATGGTAATTCTGCAGACTACAGTTGCCTTGATGCCTTCTTGGAGGAGATCCCTCTCCCTAGTCTTAAAGATAGTCACCACTCCTTCCTTGATTCTCCTATTTCAGAAGCTGAGGTTCAGGAGGTCATCAAGGAACTCCGTATTGGGTCAGCCCACGGGACCAGATGGGTTTTCCCCTTGTTATTATAAAACATTTGGTAACACTCTCTCTCCATATGTGGTCTGATTCTTTAACTCTATGATGAAAGCGAAACCTCTGGAACTGCGTCTAACCTTGCATACATCTCGGTTATTCCCAAACCGGGGAAACCTTATAGTGAAGTAGGCAACTATAGACCTTGCTCTTTGGTCAATAACAACCTGAAAATTATGTCCAAAATCCTATTCGACAGCTTGGCCTCCTTTATAGGTAATTATATTCATAAAGATAAGGTGGGTTTTATCCCGGAAAGGCAGGGTCCAGATCAGATAAGGAGAGCGATTGATGTAATTTCCCTGATGAATTCGGGATGGGACGGGGTTCTCCCTAGGAAGGCTACCTATTATCATTAGTCTGCAAAAGGGCTTTGACACAGTCTGCTGGCGGCCTTATCTGTTTTCCAGTTTCAAAATATGAGGCTTTGGTTCCAATTTTACTAGAAGTTTTCTATTCTTATCCTTCTGCTCGAGGATGCAAGGTCTTTACACTGTGCCTTTTCCTGAGCGAGACAGGGATGCCCCTTATCCCCTGTAACCTTTGCTATAACTATAGAGACCCTGGCTATTGCCATACGACATCACCCCAAAGTCCATGGAGTTTTCTGGGGCCCAACTATCCATAAATGCACCCTTTTTGCTGATGATATCCTCCTATTCGTCACCTCTCCTCTTATATCAACTCCTAATATTTTCAAATTGCTACACGAATTTGGCCACGTTTCTGGTCTTCACATTAATATGTCCAAATCTCAGGCCCTTAATTTGTTGACCCCCTCTGCCCTGGTGGAGCGACTGCAAGATCACTTCTCTTTCACCTGGAATCATAAGTCAATCCCCTATTTAGGAATCAATTTGGCAGCCTCTATAGACCAGCTCTATAGTATTAACTACTCCCCTCTCTATAAAAAATTATCTATTGATCTGTCACAGTGGTCTTCCCTTAGGTTCTGATGGCTAGGTAGAGTGCATACGATTAAAATTACGATATTACCCCAAATCCTTTATTTGTTCCCTCCCCATCCCCGTAGTCAAGGCTCACCTTTCTAAACAGCAATCTTCCATTATCCGCTTTGTTTGGGGTAAGACAGGGCACCACTTCTCTAGCAATATTCTATATAGATCCAAACTTCAGGGAGGGCTAGATCTCCCCAAAATATGGTGGTACTACCACGTAGCACAACTAACTCAGATCCCCATTGTTTACTCTAGGGGCATCAAACCTGACTGGGTTGCTATGGAGAGACAATCGGTCCCACACTTCATCCTAGACTTCCTCATTTGGAGTACCCCTAAATCCAGACCTCCTATACTTTCCCCAACTCTGTCCCACTCGGTAGCATTATGCAACTCTTTACACAAGCTCCCCAAAATCACTTCAGAGTGGCGTCCGCCAGCCCATATTTTCCACCCCCCCCCCCCTGGCAGACACATAAAGGCACTTCAATGGTGGACAAACAAAGGCCTATTTTGGATTGGACATTTCTTTAATTCTAATAGCCCTTTATTATTTAGCCACTGTGTTAGCAAACTGGAGATGCCTCTCTCAGGGAAGTTCCGCTTCACCCACATTTCTCATTTCTTGCACTCTATTTGGGTTACCAAACCAATCCCTTTAACAGTTATGCCATATGAACAATGGTGCTCCACAGTCATGAAGATGAGAGGAGAGATTTTCTTAATTAACTCGACCCTGGCGGAGTCCACGAAGAAAACCTCATATATGTTGGGCTGGGAGCGGGACCTTGAGATGGAATGGGACCTGGACACCTGCCACCAATGCTTTGCACATTCTTTTAAGGGATACATAATGTTTCTTTGATTGAAGCCAACTTGAAAGTTATGTCCCGTTGGTACCTGGTCCCCACTCGCCTTTTCAAAATATACCCAGAAGTTTCCCCCTTATGTTTCAGAGGTTGCGGTCATGTGGGCTCTTTGTTCCACACCTTCTGGCAATGCCCCAGAATTAGGGGTTTATGGAATCAAGTTTTCCACATGATCCGCGAAATCACCAGGGTTTCATTGCCCCAGGATTCCAGGATAGCTCTTCTTATTCAGCGTATAATTAAAACTCCCAAATACACACAAGCACTGATTCTGTTTATCCTTCTTGGGTCTAAACTTATGATTGCCCGTACCTGGAAGAGCCCTGCCGAATCCTCCGTAATGGCCAAGCGCAAAATTTCTTGACTAATGTCTCAAGAAAAGATTTGAGCTGACCTAGATTAATGTTTCCCTCTAGACATTGAACTCTGACCTCTTGCATAGGTACCTGCTCTTCTTTCCATCCTGCATTCTTTTCTCCCTTCTCCCTTTCTTTATCTTATGTTCTGTCGTTCTCCAACCCCCTTACCTTTCCCAGTTATTCCAGCCAATTTGGACAACACTTCAGATGTTGTTATATATGGGATAAAATACTTTAGTGGTTTATTCAGTCCTCTCCCAGGAGGCAGTTCCTCTACCCTTATGTGGTAAGACTCCACAGTGCCTAAGTTCAGTGGTATAACCTCTCTCACTGCTGTTCATCTAGAAGTTGTATTAATCTGTTATGTTTACTGGCACTTGGATTTATGCTTTCGGAACGCTCTACACCCATTCAGGTTTGCCCATGGCACCTAATTGTTGCCCCAGCAATAGCGATGACCTTGACATCCTCAACTTTGTGTCTCTAACAAGGTTTCCCTGGTAGGGCTATCATATTACTTGGGTGCTATACTGACCAGTTACACTCACTATGGGAACTGCAGCCTCCTTTGTTTATAGTATTTGTTTATGTTCTTCATGTTTTACATCAGTTAAATAGTAAGCATTATTAATACTCCATTACTTTGGATTTGAGCCACGATGACACTGATCTTTTCCTTAGGTTGTCATATATCATCTTTGTTGATACTCACCTGGTATGGTCAATCAGCATAACCTTTCTAATGTTCAAATGCAACTGTACTTGTATTTGTTGTTTCTGTTTGGTTTGGTTTTCTGTTTGGTTAAAAAAAAAGTTGGGACAGCAGTAAAACTCATGCTGGTGGTGTCTGTGCAACCACTGTTTGCTGTGATGTCTCACACTGGTAGAACTTCCTTGGTATAGTATCAGAGACAGGACTGTATTTGTCACTAGGCCACATATGGTGCCATGGTCACTGAGTTGGGGGGAAGTTGGGGAGATTACATTTGCCCTTTACCTCCTCTTGACATGAGGTCCATGTTTACAGACAGTAGTTCTGCCCTATGATCAGGAATAGGGATGAGCCCAACACCTCCCAGTTCGATTTGCAGGAGAACATGCGAACAGGCAAAAAATGTGTTCGAACACGCGAACACCATTAAAGTCTATGGGACACAAACATGAAAAATCTAAAGTGCAAATTTTAAAGGCTTATATGCAAGTTATTGTCTTAAAAAGTGTTTGGGGACCTGGGTCCTGCCTCAGGGGACATGCAAAAAAAAGTTTTAAATACTGCTGTTTTTTCGGGAGCAGTGATTTTAATAATGCTTAAAGTGAAACAATAAAAGTGAAACATTCCTTTAAATTTCGTACCTGGGGGGGTTGTCAATAGTATGCCTGTAAAGTGGCGCATGTTTTCCATGTTTAGAACAGTCCGAGAGCAAAATTAAATTTCTAAAGGAAAAAAGTAATTTAAAAGTACTCGCTGCTATAATGAATTGTTGGTCCCGGCAATACACATAAAAAATCATTGGAAAATATGGCATGGGATTCCCCCACAGTCCATTACCAGACCCTTAGAGTCTGGTATGAATATTAAAGGGAACTCCGAACCAAAATAAAAATGCGTGGGGATCCCCCCAAATTCCATATCAGGCCCTTCAGGTCTGGTATGGATATTAAGGGGAATCCCGTGCCAAAATAAAAAAAATGGCATGGGGGGGTCACCCTCAAAATCCATACAAGGCCCTTCAGGTCTGGTATGGATATTAAGGGGAACCCTGTGCCGAAATGTAAAAAAAATGGCGTGGGGGTCCCCCCTCAAAATCCATACCAGACCCTTATCCGGTCTGGACTAAAAAAACTAAAAAAATAAAACTGTCCAACGAAGTCCATTCATCTTCTTCTTCTCTTGCTCCGACGGACCGAAAAAGAAAAAAGAAAAAAACACACGCTGCCTACGATCTGCCTCCATGGGAGACACCCACCGTAATGACTGGCCTCTTAGGTGACAGTTCTTTTATAACTGAGGCCAGGGCCACACAATGACATCGCCGGATGACCCCCCTCTGACAGACGGGCACATCCCTATGGCTTTCCCATAGCGTCAGAGGGGGAGGGGTCACTCGGTTACGTAACTGGGTGGCCCCACCCCTCTGACTCTACAGGAAAGCCATAGGGATGTCCCCGTGTGTCAGAGGGGGGTGGGTCACCCAGCAACGTCATTGTGTGGCCCTGCCCTCAGTGCCTCCCATGGAGGCAGATCGTAGGTGGCGTGCAGCTTTTTTTTTCTTTTTCGGTCCATTGGAGCGAGAGAAGAATATGATGAATGGACTTTGTGGGACACTTTTATTTTTTATTTTTTAATAAAGGACTTGTCCCAAGCCG
>CM053031.1:155061184-155066184 GCA_028564925.1 Lithobates sylvaticus
AATTAGATCAAAGATATAGTACTTAGTAAGCAGTGTACAGATTTGATGGTAACAAGAGATTGTGTTTGGGGAAAAAACTAAAACCTTTCTCACATAACCTTTTAAATCAAAGCAAACATCAGTGCCTTCACAAAAAAAAAAAAAAAAAAAACTACACTTATTTATTCCAAATGTGCCTGCATTGCAATTTTGAATCACAGCCAGTTCCCTGGAATCCTCTAAACTGGGAGCAGTTAAAATTACCCTTTGGTCACCAAGTTAAATTTTCAGTCACCCTCTTGTTATTTATTAAGATGGTATAGTGCACTAAAAAAAGACAGATGAGTGGTAACTTCAGTCACCAAAAGGGTTCCCAAGATGTGTAGCCTGCAACATATGCAGGTTAACTTTAGCTTTCACTTGCAATTACAGGCCAGTGAGTTTAACATCAGTTGTAATCAAGTTATGGAATAATTCCTGAAAAAGGGATCATTGATCACTTAAAGAGGAAGTAAACCCTGATGGGTTTTACTTCCTCTTTTGCTAGCTGCTGCAGCCTGCAAAATAAAAGCATAATGGGCTAGTATGCATTGCATACTAGCCCATTATGTGCCATTTACCTGCAAAAGAATCCAGCGATGTTCCCTGTGTGGGCAGCGTCCATCTTCTTACCCTCTTCCTTCGGTGCCGTGGACTCCGGCTCTGTGATGCGCAAGGGAGCCGAGACTAGAGGCACATGCTAGGGAAGAAACAGCATTTAGTTTAGTTTCTTCCCCGTGCATGCACCATACAAATTTCCGGTGGACTACAAGTCAAATATCTCCCAAACGGCGCACGTTTAGGAGATATTTCCACTACCTATAGGTAAGCCTTATTCTAGTTTACCTATAGGTAAAAGTACAAAACGTGGGTTTACAACCACTTTAAAAGCAGACAACTTGCTGAACCCAACGCAGCATGGCTTTATTGAGGGCAGATCATGTCAAACGAATCTGATTGAATTATTTGACTATATAACTAATTTTGCGGACCATGGTGGTGCTGTGGACATAGCCTATCTTGATTTCAGCAAGGCATTGGATACAGTTCCACATAATGATCTAATACAATGGTTGTACAAGTTTGGACATAACCTTTGGGTGGTTCAGTGGATATACAGCTGACTAAAGGATAGATATCAGCGTGTGGTTGTAAATATGGTCATTCAGAACAGTGTCCAGTCACTAGTGGTGTACCACAAGGCTCTGTACTAGCCCCTGTTTTATTTAAGCTATACAGTGGTGTGAAAAATTGTTTGCCCCCTTCCTCATTTCCTGTTCCTTTGCATGTTTGTCACACTTAAGTGTTTCGGAACATCAAACCAATTTAAACAATAGTCAAGGACAACACAAGTAAACACAAAATGCAATTTGTAAATGAAGGTGTTTATTATTAAAGGTGAAAAAAAATCCAAACCATCATGGCCCTGTGTGAAAAAGTGATTGCCCCCTAAACCTAATAACTGGTTGGGCCACCCTTAGCAGCAACAACTGCAACCAAGCGTTTGCGATAACGTACAATGAGGCTTTTACAGCATCCTGGAGGAATTTTGGCCCACTCATCTTTGCAGAATTGTCCTAATTCAGTTACATTAGAGGGTTTTCGAGCATGAACGGCCTTTTTAAGGTCATACCACAACATCTCAATAGGATTCAGGTCTGGACTTTGGCTAGGCCACTCCAAAGTCTTCATTTTGTTTTTCTTCAGCCATTCGGTGGTGGACTTGCTGGTGTGTTTAGGATCATTGTCCTGCTGCAGAACCCAAGTTCGTTTCAGCTTGAGTACACGAACAGATGGTCGGACATTCTCCTTCAGGATCTCTTGGTAGACAGCCGAATTCATAGTTCCTTTTATCACGGCAAGTCTTCCAGGTCCTGAAGCAGCAAAACAGCCCCAGATCATCACACTTCCACCACCATATTTTACTGTTGGTATAATGTTCTTTTTCTGAAATGCAGTGTTCCTTCTACGCCAGATATACTTGGACACACACCTTCCAAAGAGTTCCACTTTTGTCTCATCGGTCCACAGAATGTTGTCCCAAAAGTATTGGGGATCATCAAGATGTGTTGTGGAGAAATTGAGACGAGCTTTGATGTTCTTTTTGCTCAGCAGTGGTTTTCTCCTTGGAACTCTGCCATGCAGGCCATTTTTGCCCAGTCTTTTCCTGATGGTGGAGGCATGAACGCTGACCTTAACTGAGGCACGTGAGGCCTGCAGTTCCTTGGACGTTGTTGTGGGGTCTTTTGTGACCTCTTGGATGAGTCGTCGCTGCGCTCTTGGGGTAATTTTGGGCGACCGGCCACTCCTGGGAAGGTTCACCACTGTTCCATGTCTTCGCCATTTGTGGATAATGGCTCTCACTGTGGTTCGCTGGATTCCCAAAGCTTTGGAAATGGCTTTATAACCCTTTCCAGACTGATAGATCTCAATTACTTTCTTTCTCAATTGTTCCTGAATTTCTTTGGGTCTCGGCATGATGTGTAGCTTTTAAGGATCTTCTGGTGGACCTTACTGTGTCAAGCAGCTCCTATTTAAGTGATGCCTTGATTGTGAACAGGTGTGTCAATAATCAGGCCTGGGTGTGGCTAGAGAAATTGAACTCAGGTGTGGACAACCACAGTTATAGTATGTTTTAACAAGGGGGGCAATCACTTTTTCACACAGGGCCATGATGGTTTGGATTTTTTTTCACCTTTAATAATAAACACCTTCATTTACAAATTGCATTTTGTGTTTACTTGTGTTGTCCTTGACTATTGTTTAAATTGGTTTGATGTTCCGAAACACTTAAGTGTGACAAACATGCAAAGGAACAGGAAATGAGGAAGGGGGCAAACACTTTTTCACACCACTGTATGTAGGTGATGTACTGTAACTAAAGGGTTGTTGGGTGAGGTTTGTCTTTTTACTTATGACACAAAGGTGTGATTGGTTGGTATCCCTAGAGGTGTCTTTAACATGGAACATGTTTTGGAATTGCTGTAGGATTGATCAAAACAGTGGAAAATGCAGTTCAATGTTTCTAAATGTAAAATATTGCACCTAGGGAAAAATAACCCATTGGCAGAGTACAACATAAAATAAAGTTAAAGGTCTCCTCAATCAGGAGGCTACAAAGACATTCCTCACACATTCAGATCATCTCCAAACAAAAATGGTTTCAGGTTCAAAATGTTGTATTCTATATGGAAGTTTTTTCATTTTAACATTTTTTTTTTTAATATCTGTTTATTTTGAGAAATAGCAAACAGTACAACAATTAACACCCATAGACCTCCAGGGACAAGAAGTGTAAGGGATACAACAGGCGAACTATATAAGGGCCTGGGTCCGGGTAAGCATTTGAGTAAGCAATACTATAAAAATGTAAATGGGTACAATAAAGGTTTTAAAAGGAAAGAGTGATGATAAAAGAACGTAAAGAGAAAAAAGAAAAGGGGGAGTGGGAGGGAAAGGGATGAGGGGGAAATGGATGGTTTGCTGGTAATCAAGACAGTTTCTAGAATTCAGACATAAAGGTTATGATTAATGGTAATAAACTAATTGTGATATGAAAATGTTAGTTAAGAAGCTGTGTTTGGTTGTGTGGCATCCGAGGTTAAAGACGTCTAATGTCTTTGTAACAAGGGGTCGATGTAAATTCAAACCATTGGGCCCAAATTGAGGTGTGGCGTTTGGTATTTCCTCTAGCAATGTGTATGAGTTCTTCCGGGAGGCAAACTATGCTGACTTTTTGCAATCAATTCTTCATGGAAGGGATTGTAGCTTGGCCCCATAGAACAGGTATGAGGGCCTTAGCTGTGAGGAATAAGGGAACGCTTGTATGTGCCAATTGGTTCAGAAGTGCCATGAAAAAGTATTATGCAGGGATCGCGGGGGAGATGGATGCCAACTATTTGATGTATCAAGTTGAGAATGTCTGTCCAAAAGGGGCGGATTAGAGGGCAGGTCCACCAGATATAAGCATGGGTAGCGTTATTCCCACAGTTTCTCCAACATGAATGGAAACTGGAGGGGAACATACGGTGTAATTTAGTTGGGGTGTAGTGCCATCTGGGGAGCAGTTTATAATTTGTTTCTGCCATTTTTGAGGATAATGAGGAGACATGAGCAAGGTTGATTTCCCATTTATCAAGGAAATCCGGATATGAAGAGCTTTGCAATTCTATGAGAGCCTTATAGAACTGTGAAATGCAGTGAAGAGGAGGGTCTTTGTAATTGAACATGGATTTAATTAAGGTAAGGTCATGTAGGCCCCCTAATGGTTGAGGCAAGGTCAGGAGGAAACGTTGTAACTGATTTTACCTCCACCTGTCTATAAATGTGAATATCTGGCAGTGGTTTGAGAGTGTTTGAGTGGATGAGATGATGAAGCAGGAGAGGTTCTTCTAGTGACCAGGTTTTAAATCCAGGATCCATGGAGCCCGGTAGAAAGTGGTATTGTTGTAGAAGCGCCATTAGGGGGGAATTGTAAGACCATGAAAGAAATTTCTGTAGCGTATCTCAAATATCAACTGAAGAGATATCAATATGAAGAGATGTTAAGGGGTGAAGTATTTGGAGAAAGAGCTCTGGAGGAGCGGGTTATCCAAGGGATAATAGATTAGTCTGTGCCGCATAGAGAATGTGCTAATTGAACCCATAATTTGGAGGTGGCTGCGTACTTCCAATCTGATATGCGTGATAGAACAATAGCATGGTAGTATGTTTTAGAGTTTGGAAGAGCTAACCCCCCAGAGCACTTGTAGTGATATAGCGCTGCTCTGGACATTCTGAGGTGCCTGCCTCTCCATACAAAATGGGAGATCATGGTCTGAAGCAAGAAGAAAAACCTTATAGGAACACCCAAGGGCAACATTTAAAAAAAAAAAAAGTATAACAGATAAAATATTCATTTTTATGATATTTATTTTACCTAACCACGAATGGGACAAGGAGAACCATTTCCGGAGATCTGATTTAATATTATATAATAGGGG